>ML776804.1:1694403-1712893 GCA_009831015.1 Picea engelmannii
TGTCAATAAATTGGGTCAACCCTTGTTAGAACATATTCAAAATATGCATTCATTCATTGATACCCTAATACCTAAATACCTTATTCTAATGAGACCAAAATGATCAAGTTTCCACATTGACCAATGCAATCATGCTTCCCCAATTTAAAAACACCTTAGCATGGTTTCCAACTAAATGAATAGGGTCAAGTGACATAATCACACATGTTAAGCCACGATAGGAAAGATAGATCACAATCACACCTCCTATATTATCCAAAAACAACCCCCAAAATGGGTTAAATGTCTTTGGATAAAAAGAATACACTTGGGTCTATAATCCAAATCCAATGTTGGGCACTCCTCTAAAGAAGGTTTTTTAACCTTGTGAAAGAAATTTTAAAACCACATGGCACCTCAAGATAAAGTCCTCTTAAGGAGGCTGGCTCTCCTACAAGTGAGCGAAAAATTTCTTGTGAAATATGCCAAAGGCTCCACAATAACCCTCCAATGGTGAAACATGCCTCCAAATATGTGAAAATCCTTGAACAATGTGTAATGACACCCAAATAAACCTCAATGGAAAGATATTCCTTAAAATACATAGAAGTACCTGCAAATATGTATAATATGTGGAGATTCCCCATTTGTCATATGAATGAGGTTTCAGGTGAATTCACACACTCAACTATGATAGCAATCTACTACCTTAATCAATAATGAATGATGTTTAGGCTAATATCAAACCCTAATCTACACTCCAAAAATTTTCTCATGACTTGGAATTATCATTGATCTCGGAAGAGTTAACACCCCATCTGTTTTTGTTGTTGAGAAAAGAATGCCTCTAAAACTGAAAAAATAACCATGAATTTTCAAGTGGTAACAATTATTATGCACATCATGGTTGGTTCGTGATACTATACTCCCTGAGGTTCTCACCTACTAATATTGTATACACTGGTGTGCCAAAAATAATGATGGATTTAAGTCTTCCAAGTAGGTAATTAGAATGATATTGACATTAATTGATAATCCTTTAATAAAGTGTTTCCTTTTTGTTCTTATAATATTTATTGAGATGAGATGAATGGACGGATTCTTCTACTAAGATTTATTGTCTTACGTTAAATGTATCCATTGATGAAATACATAGTAAAATAACTAAAAATGGAGACATAAGTGATGGAGATGCACTTAACATTCGATTCTTGTGGGGAATAAGAATAGAATACAAATGCGATGAAGATTTTTTTCACAAGTACTCAAGGTAATTATATTTATTTTCCAATGTGTTTTATTATGCGATCATCGTGTCAAATTTGTGCATTTTCCCCTTTGAAAATGACCTGCACCAAGGGCTTGGAATAGTGTTTCCTACAGTCTTAACTTTGACCCTGACAACATTGATGATTCATGGTCGTAGTATCTTGACAACATTGAATATTTGATGATTTTGTTGAGCTACTCCAACTATGCATCATCAACATTGTCAACGTCAAAGTCGAGATTGCAGTTACCACTACTCCACATCATTGGCAATATTTTTCAAAGGGTAGATTTGAATATTTGTGGGAATGGGGTCACATAGAAAAATGCCTACTACATGTTGATATATCAACATTTAGGATGTCATTTCAATTTCCTACATGTTGATAGATCGATGTGTAGGACATCGTTTCAATTCTGAGATGTCCATTTATCGACGTCACTAAATATTGTTTTTATTTTTTTAGCATCAACTTCATGCCCAATTCAAACATTATGAAGTTTCATATTTTGGTCATTTTAATGGCATTGTGGGACATCATTATATTAACATTTGTAGAGAGATGAAAATCCCAAACCTATTAGCATATCAACATGCAGGAATGTAGGTAAACTAACGTTCTTAATAGGATGTTGATTTATCAATGTTTGAAAATGACATAAAACCTATCATAAATCAAAATGGGATGATTTTATTGAAATGATTAATTTTGACATGTAAATGTCAAGACAACGTCAAACAAATTTCATATTTTGACTTTGAATGTAGTAGTATTCTCAGTGCATTATGGAATTCATTACCAGAGAAGTTGGATACCAAATTAAAGAGATATCAAACCTTACATCCCTAGATGGATGGGCGGATGGAAGTGGTGAAAAGGACTTTGGTTCATTTTTTGAAAGGTTACAATAAAAAAACATTCA
Organism: Picea engelmannii; assembly: GCA_009831015.1. Classification (NCBI taxonomy): domain Eukaryota; kingdom Viridiplantae; phylum Streptophyta; class Pinopsida; order Pinales; family Pinaceae; genus Picea; species Picea engelmannii. The sequence goes on from ML776804.1 coordinate 1,696,576, forward strand.
ACAACCTAGGATGAGAATTTGATTTATACTCAACACTCCTATAACCATGTTGTTCATACTTCTACCACTAAGTCCCCCTTTGAAATTTTCTTTTTGTATTTGACACCTTCATCTTTAGATATTATATAATAACCTAAAAGAAGGGAGTCATCAAGATAAAGTTATTCACTAAAGGAAAATAATTCAATTGAAAGGATTAGACATGTATACCTGCATGTTTAGGAGAGACTAAAGAAATCTTAGGTGAAATACAAATCCAAGAATGATAAGCATGGGATTGAAAATACTTTCAAATGGGAGACCAAGTTTTGTTGCAACTAAATAAAAAAAAGGTTGCAAGGGCCTGAAATAAACTCAAGTCCCTGAGATATGGACCCTTAAAGTATAGGACTAGGGAAAAAATAATGCTTATAGACTCAATGTACCTCCTTACATGCAAATTTGCTTGGTAATAATTGTATATAACTTGAAATTATTTGAGCAATCCATGCTTGATGAGGATGAAGAGGGCCAAGCTCTACCTTCCATAGAAGATTTAGCACTTGATATGCAATCATAACAATCATAAATACGATTCTACAAAATAATATTAGGATGCCTTAAAGGGTTCAACAAAAACGTGGACAAGTGGGATTAAAAGGTCAATTATCAGTCAAGGAAAAATGGCAGTACTCTAAGGTAAAATTAAGGAATCGCTCCCTGAACTTCTTTATAGTTAAATATTTTGGGGACCAAAAGCCTCCCAAAATGGGGAAGAATTTCAAAAAATGGATCATTACATTGGTTTCATTCTAGAATTATTTTATAGAGTGGGAGAATTAGATTCATGAACTTGTAGTGGTCATTTTGGAACAAAACCTAAAATTTTCAATTTTAGGCCTTGAACTTCCAAAGCCCATTTTAGGCATTTCTAATAATTTTTAGGGTCTAAATGGATGAACAACAAATGAATATAATTTTTTTCATCTTTACACCTTGTCGAGAGATTTCTAATGGTATATCACATTAAAGAAATGAAGTTAATATGAAAAAGTTACACTCTCGGCAAGTGGTTAGTTACTCTATCCACTTCAATGCCATGTGGAAGTCATGTCCACATATCACATGTCAAGCTAGTAAGGAATGTATTTACAATGATATGTATAAGAATTAAGAGAATCAAGAACCCTAACCTTAGTGTCCAAAAAAGGGTAGTAAAAGCCTAGCTAAAAAAGGGGGAAAGGATTCAACTCTTATTCTACCGATTTTGTGTTTTATATCATAACAACTACCAAGAGGAGTAGATATTTATATAATAGAGGAGAAAGAAAAATATGTAGGGTATTGTAGAGAAAAATAGCATCTCATGGCTCCAAAGTGGGCTTAGTGATCTTTCTATTTTCATTGTACACTCTTAAGAAGAAAGACATAGTCCTTCATGTTGCTAGATTTTTTTATCCGCACTATGTTTCTCCAAGTTAAATATTGTGTTCATGGCATTCCATTATGTGTCTTTGCTATTGTATTTTTGTTCTTATTTTATCTTAATTTAAGAATTCATGTGGTATGTTTTATTTTCTATAAATACTAAATATAAGAAAAATATTATGCAATTAAGCATAGGATCAATGTGTTAAGATTAACTTTTATATATGTTCTACTAAGCCAACTAGTGGAATATCAAAGAGGTTTAAAAATAACTATTTCATGTGCAATATCCATCAATGGAGGTTTATTTGGAATGTCCTCTCTCACAATATATGAAACTCAATTGAACAATTTTGTCACATATTTTGGCATTTATTTTATTCGATGTGTTTTTCTCTCATTTGTCACAATGTTTTTCTAACATTTTCGTAGAAACAATTGCATAACACTATTCAGTCTCTTTCATGGTAGTGAAAAAATATTTTGTGTTCATGAGTGACACTTTCCTTGGGTCTTCATCCTTCATGGGTGGAAACGAGAACTTTCTATGGTCTTTCATGATGGTATATTTGTTCTTCTTTCCATCATGTATTGTTCAATGATCAAACTACCATGGTCTCCCTAATAACCATTGGCATGCATCCAGAAGGATCATATCACACAAAATCTCATCTCTATACTTACCAATGTGAAAAGACACCACACACTAGTAAATGATAGTCATGTCATATCCTTTCTAAATCCAAAAAAACTTACATGTTGGGGATGCTTCTATCGCACCAATGATAGTTTATCTACCATCTTAATTTCCATCACGTTGTTTGTATTGTTATAACCCTATACTTCATAGTATCACCTGGTGATTGAAATTTCTTCCTCTAATCATATTTCATTGTAAATAATATTTATTCTGCAAATGATTTCCAAAAATGAAAAAGAAAAATGAAAAATAAAAGAAAAGGATAAAAATAAAAATAAAAATGAAAAGAGAGTATAAAAAATAATAAAAGACAAAATATAAAAATATAAATATAAAACCCCATCAAAAATAAATTTACTTTGAATCATACTATATAATCATGATCAAACTTGTTGAATTTATGTTGATAGGTTAGAGAATAAGTTTGGTCAAACAACTTAATCTTGGCCAAATTAGATAGGTTAGAGAATAAGTTTGGTCAAACAGTTTAATCTTGGCCAAATTAGTTAGGTTAGAGTAATAATTAATCCAACAGTCTAAGTTGGATTAATATGTTAGATGCCTAGGTTAGTGATTTTGATTTCAAGAAAAAATTGAAAGGGGATTGTCAAAACATCCCTTGTTTGAATAAATTTGATTATTTCTAGCTTAGGAAATAAGACCTTGGTGTAAAAGTGGAAAAAGGTAAGCTTAGCACTACCCATGGCATAATTTTATCCTAAGTTTCTATAATATAAAACATTTTTTCGTATAGTGACTAATTTCCACACAAGTTGTTAGCGATGACATCCATCATTTCCCAGATCGATGGTCCTCAATGTATTTCGGACCCCCGGACCTTTCTTCCTTTAACCGTGGGGGGGAGGGGTCTGACAAGTGGTTTCCATCGCGTCGGTCCCACCTAACGTGGCATTTTCACAGCATTTCAGACCCCCCCCCCTTCCAAAATCCGCTTACCACCTACCCCCCCCACTCTAAAATCCCACCAAACAACTACCCAAAACCACTCACCTCACTCTACCACCGTACCCCACTTCCACCTGTCATATGTCCCATCCCACATACCTGTTACCCAATCAATTCGCTCCATGTGACCATTAACCGCCCTGTCATCACCTTGCACTATAACAGACACCTACATCACTCTGTAAAACCATGTTTCATCACCATATATTTCCATTTTCCGATGCAGATACTGTGGACATCGCGCCAAAATAGACTGTCAAGACAACTTCCACGACTACTCGCCGTCAACAAGCACAATTTATCTGGGTAATCACAGTTCCACCATACATTTACTTTAAGCTCCGATTAATCATGGCCCCCAAGGCCAAATCTATGGATGCATCCAAGAACCTGATCCTTCCCCCTCCTGTTGACCTTGACCATATACCTCTGATGGATAAAGATTATAAAATCATAGAGCCGAGGTGTGAATTTGACTTCTTCGAATTGAACTCTTGGCTAAAAGATATCTTCCTGGATTAGAGTGATGAAATTGGACTCTGGGAGTCCATTTTTCCTCTGTATATGTTCCCTCAGACCCACCATTTCCATGAATTCACCCTCAAATGCCAAGCTTATTATTTACCCCGCCAAAGGGCCATTGTTTCCTCCTCTGGTGAAACCCTGTTCACAATTACCCCTGAATCCATTGACCAGATGCTCCAAATCCCAAGAAGTGACTCTGCAATCTTGTTTTCAATTGAAGCCTTGTATGACCTATACCAGAATCTCACCTTCCCCCAAAGAGCCCATATTTTTGATATTTTTTTGCCAGAAGATGCCCAATTGCCCAAGAAAAATCCCCCTTATTCATCCTCCATCTTCACTATCAAGGACAACCAATTCATTTCCATTCTTTTCTACCTGTTAGGTTATTTCTCAAATGAATGGGTAGATGAACCTATTTTGGGTTTTCTATCTATCTTTTTTACAGAAGAAAGAGCCACAATTAAATTTAATTGTAGTCAGTTTCTAGCTAATAAACATTCATGATCATCTTTTTAGGCTTCCAACAGAGGGAATGTTCAGATATTCCTCAGTCCTTGTTTATATGTTCTTATTTTTTCATTCAGACAGGTTTCCATGTGCATTTCAGAAATTGAACCAGGAAGGAAACCCACAGTCAATGACCTCATGGACCTCATTGGTGAGGAAAAATTCAACAGAATACAATTTCAAGGACTTCATAGACCAGGTCTATCACCCAATGGTTTGCATGCTAAATAAGAGTACAGAGCCAAGGATCAATGAAGAAATTCATAGAATCCTTCACCTTTCTAATTTAGCCAAGACAAGGGATTGGTATTTATACCAAAACCACACAGAGATAAGAGTGTATGGGTGTGAGATGCCACCTTACAAATTGTCAAAATACCTCCCTGTGAGTTTTTTTTCACTAGAATACATAATGAATATGGTGAACTCAGATGACATCCACTTCATTACAACAAAGAAGAAACAACATCTCAGAATCAAGACCCAGATTGGACCTTTCATATGCAACAATAGATCAACAAGAGAAGAAGCAGATAACCTCTTGAAACATATGAGGTTTACTCAGAGTTCCACATGGTCTTATGACCCATTTGGTGTCATCTCATAGCTCAGAGTCAAATAGAGGAGTACTCCTTATGCTCACACATAGAAGCCAAAAGTGGAGAAGTATATGAACCAGATAGAATGGCAAGAAAACACATTGCTAGAAACAGAGGAACAACCTGCCCCTATCATTGCTTCACATACCAACACAACTCAAAAGAAAAAAGAGAAGAGAGCAAGAAGGGAGGTTTCTCCTTTAGTCATGCAGGTATCATCCGAGGACTTCCAAGTTTATAGAAAGAGGGCCAAGACCAAACATGCACCAGACTTTGTCAATGAAGGAGAAATGCATTCCACCATAGTCATGGAAGGACCACACTCTTCATATTTTTCAGACAGTCAATTCATAGTGTCTAGATCATCATCTCAAAAATAAACAGACACTACTCTTTCAACTAAATAAACTCATGAGCAAACAGAGTCAAATATTTTTGACAAGTACGAACAAATCAAACAGAGAAATGAGCTCCTCAACAACAACACATATGCTAAGTTCTGGAAGCAGACCTCCACTGCTCAACACATGATAATGTCATCATTTGACATAGAGAAAGGAAGAATGAAAATGGCATTCTTGCAAGCACATTTTCCTCATCCTAAAACAGCTGCAGACTATAAGAAGACTTCCTTTGAGTTTGATGTAAGGAGGTCCATCTAGTGGACTAGATGGATATGCATAGGCAAACAAAAGATATGATATTCTCTACCTTGACCAACACCTCAATGACTGCTTCAAAGTTGCAAGTGTCCCTGAACAACATTCAGTCCCAATTGAAGCTGGAAAAAAATCTCTTCTCTATCCAAAGACAACAAAATCAAATCATTAGAAGAATTGGTGTTGAAGATTGGGTATGACCCAACAAATGTCAAGGCAACAGAAGAGTTATTGAAGAAGAAGAATGTTGATATCGCATCTCTAAGAAAGCAGTTGAAGCTTCCATCTACATAAGATTCGCAATCCAAAGAAGTGGTTGAGACTGAAGGCCACAAAGAATAAATGTTGAAGCTTATCATGGAACAGAATGCACATATAAGAGAAATGGAATCAAAAATGGATAAACTGATAAAGGAGAAGGAATAAAATGTGCATATTGTCATGGTCCATTGGAGGTAGTCCCTCTGGTAGGAATTAAAACAACAGAAGCATCCACATCAACAAAAATTCCATCAGCAATCCTAGTAAAAGTTTTTGATGCATCTGAGAAACATGTAAAGTCCATGGAAGACATGTCCATTCAAGGGGAAGAGATCAGAAAATTGCAAGAAGTGGTAAAGAATTTGCAAGAGATGAAGTCAATGTTCCAAGCCAATCACTAGGAAGAGATGCATAAGTCTCAAAGGCTTAGTCAACAACTACAACAACTATAGAAAGATATTTTCATGGAAAATACCTTAGCCCAAGCTAAGGAAAACATTTGGGTAGATATCAGCAAGTCAATGTCAGAAATTCGGCCATCCATACAGATCGTTTTTGAACATCATGAATTAGTACAAAATGTCAGGGAAGAAATTGAGATCATTAAAGAAGAGCTAGGAGAAAGACCCACAGAGGCCACTGAAATCATCATATTTATAAACTCTAAAAACAAATAGGAGTTAGAAGAACTAGAAATTGAAGACAAAACATAGACCATTATTGAGATCAAGAAGGTCCTCACCAAGAAAAGATTGATGTTGCAGCTAGAAGAAAAGGCTCAAGTGATGGACATAGGAGTGCAAATATTTTTCAGTAAGTTTGAAATGCTACATAAGAAAGGTTTTCCTGTATTATTAGTACTTAATGAAAAGCTTATCACTCTATCAAATTACAAACATAAAATCAGTGCAATGGCAAAGGACAGTTTCAAGTTTGCAGGGATACAAGGAAGCATTATTGGTAAATCTTTCCTAGAGACATTACAGTTGGACTTAAGTATTCAGCATGAGATAAAACATATCTTCATCACTAAGCCTACTTTTGCCAACTATACTGAAATGGATGAGATATACAAAAAGTTACTCAAGATTTCCATCCCAGGTAAAAAGAGATGGGAAGATCTATGTGCTTTACTTGAGTAAAGACAATTTTTGTATTCGAGTCAGCATGGAGCAGCCAGCCAAAGTCAAAGAGATGAGTCACCAACCACTTCCACCAAATCAACACAAAGGATCCGAGAAAATCAACAAATCCCTATATTTTGTATCTTAGAGATCTAATTAGTTAGATATTTCCTCCATAATATCCTAGTCATTTATGACAGGATCTAATGTAAATAGTTTTAAAAATACTTTTCCCTTCAAAGTATTGAGAGTTGATTTTTGCACCCAGGAGTTATTGTGTAATTCTTCAAAGGATTGACCAATAATAAAAAAGGATTATTCACAGGATTCTTGTGTCATATTGTTGGTGATGTCTTTCTCTATTTGTCAAATGTTTTCTTATTCTCTGTAATCATTTCATGTATTTCCAATTCTAATCATAAAAATAAAGTCAACATAACAAAAATTATCTTGTATACTTTGTCTCTGGTTTTTTAATGATCTATATGTTTTCATCTGAAACTGAGTGAAGGAATTATTAATTGCTCCTCTTCTTAGTGGACTTTCCCCTCTTGTTCTCTCTTATTCATCTCATTTAATCTGAATAGATCCAACAATTTTACTACCCTGCCCTATGAAGAAAACCTTATAAAATTTGAATTTGACCCTTATCTTTAAATACAGACCCCTTAGCCCAATGGAAAATTAAGCATTCTTTCAACCAATTATTACAAACAAACAAACAAAATTCAAACTGTCATAACTAGCCTAACATTTAAAACTCAAACAAATCTAAATCTGATAGAGAGATCCCTCTCTCAAGCTAGCAGGGCTAGATCCCAACTTCCAAAGTGGTTTGGTAGTTACCTCTGTCAATTTGTTCTACAACCTCTTAAAATTACAGAGAGATAACATAGTGGATACCATACTAGGGAACTGGAAAAAAATTTCAACTTTATGAATTGTCTCCCCTAAGTAAGAAAACTTTATTTCTGAAAAATCAAAGATCTAAATTTCAAGAGATAAATGTTCAGAGGTTGTAAAAATTTGTAAATAATTAATTAGGTTTTTAAGGTTTAAGTTCTGCCTCCAAAAATAATTCATACCAGATCTCACCCTGATCCAAAACCTGTAAAAGTAGTAGATAATCCTGAAAATTTGATTAGAAAAATAAGTACAACAAAAATTCAAGGGAGTAGTAGTCCTCCTCCTAGGGCCACCTCTCTTCCAGAGAAGTTTGCCACAATCTAAGACATCCATTTTAATCTACCTTTTGAGCATAGCCTTTTCAGAACCAAATATGATAGCTTTGTGGATGAAATAGTTCTAGATCAAGCTATCCTCCAAACTCGTACCCCTGAAAGACACTCTCCTGGAGTAGATCTATTGGAATATTGGTTGTTGTCATTGATGTCAACCCTAGTCATGGGTTTTGGACCACAAGATTGATGAAGGTATTTGAACATGAAGGACAACGCACATGCATATAAAACACCCATGGATGGATAATATACATCATGTTGTTTTCGTTGGTATGTGGCACGTCACGTGGATCCTCATGGTTGAGGAGAAATGAATTTTTGAAGATGACAAAGTGAATTGAAGAAGGAAGTACATGTAGGCCCTGAAGATAATTAAAGAAAAGAATTACAAAATAAGAAAGTGTCAGGTCATCCCTAATGTTAAAAGGAAGTGACATAAATGGTATAAATAAATATCATTATACATTCATTTGATACACAAGTCTAATTTCAGAGGAAATCAGAAGTAAAGAAGGCCGGATTTCAAGGGACGATGAAGTCTTTTTGTGATGTGTTCTAAGGTATGTTATTTTCAGGTCATCTTACCAGTTTTGCTATAACATTTTTTCTAGAATGATTCAAATGGTGAAATTGATATGGTATTGAGAAGACATATCAAGGTACTTGTGGTAAAAATTTCAGCTCTTTATTTTCTATAATTATGGAGATACACTCTGTGGAAGATAGGGTTTGTGACCAGTCCTGAAGCTAGTCAATAAACAGGTGTTCCGGGTAAAACAGTCATAACTTCTTCATAGAGAATCCAAATGATGTGGGGAAAATTGAATTGGAAATAGTACATATTTTGGTTTCTTGTGTACGAGTTTCAGAATTGGATGTTAAATATTGAGCGCGGGGCATTCTATGCAAGTTCACTCTCATGAATAGACCAGAATTGAATAAAGTCTACCATTCTTTCTATAACTTCTTTTTGGGGAGGATTCAAGGAGTGAAACTTGGAGGAGTTTCATAGAATACATTGAGTAATGTTATCTACAGGATTAGAGTACTCCAAGAATTGAATAATTGCATAAATTGAAGAAGTCTCAGGAAGCATTATTAGGTTCTATGTGATGATTGGTTGATGGTGATGATTTAATGTGAAGTTTTATTATTTCTCATATATTCTTGGGTGGAAGGAAGGGGAAAGGATGGAGAGATCAACTCTCTCTTGATATTGGAGGATTGTATATTCCTCTTGGATTTTTATACCTCCCTTTACATTTGGAAGCTGTAGCTACCTTTGGAAGTCATTTCTTCCCTTGAACAATAACTATTGATTATTTCTCATATATTTTGCATGGTGTATTGTGGTGTATTGGTGTAACTCTTATACTATTGTTCATTTCTCATTGGATATAATTGAATGGTTTAAGTATAATTTGAAAAAGGTTTTAAATTGTACTTGATACTGATTCACCCCCCTCTCAATATCAACAAGATCTTGATCAGCAAATCCTTCAAAACTTTGAGAAGTTACAAGATCTAGCATCAGAATTTTATCAAGATTTGCACAAAGCCTACATCCAATAGTCTATTGAAATTTATTCCCTAACCATCTATTCATCTTCTATCAATCCACAATTATTGCATCCTATATCTTCCAGCCCAGCTTCTTCCACAGCTTCCACCACTTCTCCATCAATTTTACAAGTTACCATCTAGCCTGCCACAGGAGTTCCTACTATCCATCCTCCTCCACCAATCATGGAAGCAAGATATGCTCCCCTTGTTTTGGCTGCTCCCTTACACAATATGCCCCAAGATTATCAAACTAGGATTCCTCAGTTTGATAGTACTGGAAGTATGACTGCACAACAGCATGTTAACAAGATGAATGACTTCTTTGGCCTGCAAGAAGTAGATGAGGAAGATGTCAAAATGAGGTTGTTTGCCCAAATATTAAGTGGTGAAGTCAAGAAATGGTTCAAAACCTTACCAGCTGCGAGCCTTAATGACATTACTACCTTTCACCAATATTTTCTCAATAGATGGGAAGTTAAGAAAAATCCACTTCAAATATTATCTGAATATGAAAATACTAAAAGAAACCAAGGGGAAAGTGTACAGGATTATTGCACTCGATTTAACAATCTTTATAATGCAATTCCAACAAACATTCAACCTCCTCAAGGATTAGCTTTGATCAAATTTCCTGATGATTTTGATGTTGACATGTCTTATCAATTGAGAGAGAGAACCCCTGCAATTTTGGAAGAAATGAAAAAATGTGTTGTGAGTGTAGAGGCAAATTTGTTGGCTAAGAGAGCTAGACAAATAATAGAGAGGAGAGTAACTATCAAGGAAGATCCATCTACCTCTTATGTTAATGATAAAATAGACTCCTTAGTCATAACTATGGAAAGAATGATGAAAAGATTGGAAATAACTGATAGGAATCCACCAAGAGAAAATCAACCTGGTCCCCAAATCAGAAATCCTAATTTTGGGAGAAATCCTCCCCAAATCAGACAAAGAGAACCTAGAGAACAAAGAGAACAAAGAGGCCCTGGTCATCAGATTAGGCCACCTTTCCAAGAAAATTATGCCAATGAAGGGGAAGAAACAATTGAGGCACTTGGTGATGTTCTCATTAATCTTATGGGAATAAATGATAATGATTCTATTTTTCTTACTCAAGAAGAACAAGATCTTTTCCTTCTTTCACAAACTGAAGTTGATGAGGAAGAATCAAAACATCAAGATTTTGAAAATGCAATAATGGAATTTCATAGACATTATAACTTCATAAGTAATAATTCCAATGATAATCCAACCAATAAAGCTTCTTACTTTAAAAAGACAACAGATACACCTACCAAGAAAGTTCCTGATAGCCCCCAAGAGAAAAACTTAGAGGTCCCAACCAAAAGAATATCTGACTCTGTATAAAAAAGCAACTCAAACTGATGTTCCCTCCACCAGCCAGCCCAAATATACTTCACAGAAGAACGTTGTTGAGAAATCAGATCTCCCAAATCAAAATAAAACTTCAACCTCATTCGGCCTGGAAAGTGAATTGGAAAAACTTAAAATACTTATTCCTCTAATAAAGATAATGAATAAGAACGCTTACACATCACAAGTGATCAAATATCTGAACATAGAGCCAGGAGTGGGTATAGATACAGTAAACATTGTTGATGATCAACCAGAGTTATTATTTGGGCCTGAAGTTGATGGAAAACCTGAAAGTGGTGATGTACCTCCTTTTTATGTTATTTTGAATATTCATGACAAAACTTTGCACAATTCCATGCTTGACTTTGGTGCTTCTCACAACCTTATGCCTAAGGATTTTATGGAGAAATTAGGACTTGATATCACTAGACCTTACAAGGATTTATCAAATGCATAGGTCTTATCAAAGATTTGTGTGTTACTTTAGCTCAAATCCCAGCCAAGAGCATGGTAATGGACATTATTGTTGCAGAAATACCTCCTAAGTATGGAATGTTATTATCTCGCTCATGGGGAGCCAAATTACAGGGTACCCTATGACTGGACATGTCCTATGCCACCATCCCATTATTTGGTTAGCAGAGGAGATTATACAGGGAGACACTAATGAAATACATGGTCAGTAGTCAAGATAAACCACATAATTATCCCTTATATTATGTTGATTCAGACCTAGACTCTTTTATTTTATACAATGATGGAGACATGGAAAGACAAATTGCAAACTTGGAGGATGATGTTTTTAACTTAGAGGAAAACAAAACAGCTCCTGAAAAATAAAAAAATATAAATGATACAATCTGATGAACCAAAAGAACCTCTGTGAAGGTTAGACTTTGATGGTGCAGTTAGCAAGGAAGGATCAGGAGCTGGAGTGTGGGTTTCAAATTCAAAAGAAAGATACACAGAAATCCATTCTTACAATTTGAATTTTAAGTGTACCAATAATATAGCTAAGTATGAAGCCTTAATTCTAGGTTTCCAATTGTTAAAAAGGCTTGGTGCTAAGAGAATTTCAATAAGGGGTGATTCTGAACTCATAATAAAATAGATCAAAGGTGAATACTCTGGTAAACACCCGAGACTGAGAGCATACAGAAATGTTGTTCTAGATTTCTTGCAGTGCTTTACTGAATATGATTTGCAGGCCATTCCCAGATACCAAAATACTCTTGCAGATGGTGTGGCTACCTCGACAGCTACTTGTAAGATACCATTTCATCCAAATCACCAGTATACAGTTGAGGTGAAGTGTAGACCTGTTGTCCCAGAAAACATCAGGTATTGGAAAGTTTTTTGAAATGATGAACAAATTGAATATTTTCTGCAATCAAAAAATGAGTTTGAATGTGCCAGTATTGATGTAGATAGTGATGATGCAAAATAAAGTGTAAATAAGATAGATATAGAAGAAATAAATAAATAAATAAATCTGGATTTTTTGCAATTAAAGGATAATATTTTGCCTAGAGGATTAGTCCCATTGGAAGAATTGTTTGATTTTGATGATGTAGCTAAAAAACCAAAAATTGAACCTATTGGAAAAGAAGTTGAGGACTATAATATAGGAACTGAAAAAGAACCAAAGATGATTAAACTGTCAAAATATTTACCTCCTTCTCAAAAACAGAAATACACAGAATTGTTCAAAGAATTTATAGATGTTTTTACATGGAGCTATGAAGATCTAAAATCTTATGATACTTTCATTATACAACACAAAATTCCCATAAAAGAAGATCAAAATCCTTTCAAACAAAAACTTAGGAGAATTAACCCAAAGTTGATGCCTCTGATTGAAAAGGAAATAAGAAAGATGTATGATTCTAAAATAATTGTCCCATTAAGATTTTCTAAATGGGTAACCAATTTAGTTCCAACCAGAAAGAAAAGTGGAGAAATCAGATTGTGTATTGATTTCAGAAACCTTAATAAAGTCTCTCTTAAAGACAACTATCCCTTGCCAAAAATGGACCATATTTTGCAGAAGGTAGTTGGATCCAGTAGAATTTCTTTGTTAGATGGTTTTTCTGGTTACAACCAAGTTTTAGTCCACCCTGATGATTAGGAGAAAACAACATTTACTACACCTTGGGGCACTTTCATGTATGCAAAAATGTCTTTTGGTTTAATGAATGTTGGGGCCACATTTCAGAGAGCAATGGATATTGCTTTTGTGGATGAACTTGGAAGATTCATTGTAATATACCTGGATGACATAACTGTTTTTTCAAAAAAAGATGAAGAACACTTACTTCACCTCAGAAGAGTTTTTGAAAAATGCAAGAGAATTGGAATCTCACTAAATCCAAAGAAAACATTGTTTGGTCTAGAAGAAGGTAAAATGTTAGGACACATCATATCCAATGATGGAATAAAAATAGATCCTAGCGGAATTGAAGCCATTCAAAAAATATATCATCCCAGAAACAAAATAATTACAGTCTTTCATAGGAAAAATAAACTTTCTAAGAAGATTTATCCCTAACTTGGTAGAACTTCTCAGAAATATAACAAATATGTTGAAAAAAGAAACAAAAATAAAATGGACCATAGAAGCAAAACACTCCTTTGATCATGTGAAACAAGCCTTAACACAAGCCCGTATGCTTATCATCCCTGATTATACAAAATATTTCCTCCTATTCTCTTTTGCCTCTGAGCATACCATTGCAGCAGTTCTTTTGCAGAAGAATAGTGAAGGCCATGAACAACCTATTGCTTTCTTCACTAAATCCTTGAGAGATGTTGCATTGAATTATAACATCATGGAAAAGAAAGCTTTTTCTTTGGTGAAAGAAATCAAAGATTTCAGAGTATATATTCTCCACTCACACATTATTGCTTATGTCTCAAATGTTGTGGTGAAAGATATTCTGACCCAAGACAATCCTGATGGAAAAATGGGTAAATGGATTTTTTTTATCCTTGAATATGACATTGAGATCAAACCAACCAAGCTTATCAAGGGTCAAGGATTGGCTAAATTGATGGTTGAGTCCAACTTTCATGCCTTGGATGTTAATTTTCTAGATGCAGTGGAGGGACAAGAAGAGCAGGCGACTCCACAAGTTAAAGAGGTTTTCTCAACCTCTCCCTAGTATGCTAACCTTATTTTTGTTTTGACATCATCTACAAGCTCCTCCTGGTTTAACTAAAACTAAAGCTAGATTTTTTAAATTCAAAGCTTTGAAGTATTGTATTTTAAATGCCAATCTGTATTGGAAAGATGTTGGAGGGATTATACTAAATTGTTTGTTGAAATATGAGGCTGATAAAGATTTGCAAGAATTCCATGAAGGAGATTGTGGTGTAGATTTGAATTGGAAGACCATTGCTAATAAAATTATAAGAGTTGGTTTCTACAGGCCAACTTTATTTGCATATGTCCACAAGAAAGTGACCTCCTGTCATAAATGTCAAATCTTTGAAGGCAAAAGGAAACTCTTGCCTTTACCTTGAAACCAATTTCAGTTGAATCTCCATTTCAACAATGGGGTTTGGATTTCATTGGAGAGATCCATCCACCATCATCAGGCCAGCACAAGTGGATTCTCACAACCACTAATTATTTCACCAAGTGGATTGAATTTGCACCCACTAGGCAAGCCACTGATGATGTGATCATTAAGTTTTTGGAAACTAACATTCTTTCTAGATTTGGATGTCCCGAGCCAATTATCACTGACAATGCAACATCATTCAAATCGAAGAAGATGATAGAGTTATGTAGCAAATATCAGATCACCTTAGGACACTCTACTGCCTATTACCCTCAGGGGAATGGATTAGCAGAGTCTTCAAACAAGAGTTTGGTCAACATCATCAAGAAGTTGTTGCAGGACAAAAAAATATCATGGAACAATAAGTTGGTAAATGCACTATGGGTAGACAAACTTACTACAAATAGGTCAATTGGTGTGTCCCCATACCAGTTGGTCTATGGAATGGATGTTGTCTTTCCTACTTCTTTAGGTGTCCCTGTCATGAAATTACTACAAAAAGTACGGGTAGAACCAAATGACATCCAGAGGAGAATTAATCAGACTATACAGTTGCAACAGTCTAGAGAAGAGGTCTACAACCAAACTCAAGTGATTCAATAAAATATCAAGAAGATCTATGACATAAGGACCAAGGCTGATGACTTCCAAATAGGAGACAAAGTACTGAAATGGGACTCAAGGAATGATGAAAAGGGAAAGCATGGAAAATTTGAGAATATATGGAAAGGTCCATTCACAATACATGCCTACAGAGGAAGTAATGCATTTTTTATCAAGGATATGGATGGAGAATATCTGTCAGGAGGACCTGTCAATGGCAGAATTCTCAAGAACTATGTTTCACAGGAATGAAATTTGTTCTCACTCATTTCATTATAAATACCATTTTACTTTTTATGGCAGGTGTAAGTGACTTTTATCAGTGGTTGAAGCCCGAAGAGAAGGCCCTAAGCCCCTGATCAGTCGTCACAAGATTTACATTTACAATAAAACCAACCATAAAGAAGAAAGTACTAGAGAAGAGGATTCAAGGCAATAGGTAGTTGGTTCTTGGCACCTCACAAGGAGAGGAACATCCCCAAGTGGAGCCACTATTATAACCCTATATTTCATAGTATCACCTTGTGATTGAAATTTCTTCCTCTAGTCATATTTCATTGTAAATAATATTTTATTCTACAAATGATTTACAAAAAAGAAAAAGAAAAAAGAAAAAGAAAAAGAAAAGGATAAAAATAAAAATAAAAATGAAAAGAGGGTATAAAAAATAATAAAAGACAAAATAAAAATAATATATAAATATAAAACCCCATCAAAAATAAATTTAGTTTGAATCATACTATATAATCATGATCAAACTTGTTCAATTTATGTTGATAGGTTAGAGAATAAGTTTGGTCAAACAACTTAATCTTAGCCAAATTAGATAGGTTGGAGAATACGTTTGGTCAAATAGTTTAATCTTGGCCAAATTAGTTAGGTTAGAGTAATAATTAATCCAACATTCTAAGATGGATTAATATTTTAGATGCCTAGGTTAGTTGATAGGTTAGTGATTTTGATTTCAAGAAAAAATTGAAAGTGGATTGTCAAAACACCCCTTGTTTGAATAAATTTGATTATTTCTATCTTAGGAAATAAGACCTTGGTGTAAAAGTGGAAAAAGGTAAGCTTAGCACTACCCATGGCATATTTTTATCCTAAGTTTCTAACGTATAAGACATCTTATCGTATAGCGACTAATTTCCACACAAGTTGTTAGCGGAGGCATCCATCATCGCCTAGATCGATGGTCCTCAGTGCATTTCGGACCCCCCCCC
>ML776804.1:1713077-1738576 GCA_009831015.1 Picea engelmannii
ATCCCACCAAACCACTACCCAAAAACACTCACCTCACTCTGCCATCGTATCCCACTTCCACCTGTCATATGTCTCATCCCACATACCTATTACCCAATCAATTCTCTCCCCATGACCATTAACCGCCCCATCATCACCCTGCGCCATAACATACACCTCCATCACTTTGTAAAACCTCATTTCATCACTCTGCAACATCATTTTCCGATGCAGATACTATAGACACCGTGCTAAAATAAATTGTCAAGCCAACTGCCACAACTGCTCACCATCAACAGGCGTAATTTACCTAGGTAATCACAGTTCCACCATTTATTTATCTTAATCTTTGATTAATCATAGCCCCCAAGGACAAATCTGTTGATACATCTGAGAACCTGATCCTTCCCCCTCCTGTCGACCTTGACCATATACCTCTGATGGATAAAGATTATAAAATCACAGAGCCGAGGTGTGAATTCGACTTCTTTGAATTTCACCCTTGGATAAAAGATATCTTCCTAGATCAAAGTGATGAAATTGGACTCTGGGAGTCCAATTTTCCTCTATATATGTTCCCTCGGACCCACCATTTCCCTGAATTCTCCCTCAAATGCCAAGCTCATTATTCGCCCGGCCAAAGGGCCATTGTTTCCTCCTCTAGTGAAACCTTGTTCACAATTACCCCTAAATCCATTGACCAGATGCTGCAAATCCCAAGAAGTTACTCTGCAATCTCGTTTTCCATTGAATCCCTGAATGACTTGTACCAGAATCTCACCTTCCCCCAAAGAGCCCATATTTTCGAGATTTTTCTGCTAGAAGACACCCAATTGCCCAAGAAAATTCCCCCTTATTCATCCTCCATCTTCACTATCAAGGCCAACCATATCATTTCCATTATTTTCTACATGTTAGGTTATTTCTCAAATGAATGGGTAGATGAACCTATTATTGGTTTTCTATCTATATTTTCTACAGAAGAAAGAGCCACAATTAAAATTAATTTCAGTCAGTTTCTGGTTGATAACATTCATGATCACCTTTTTAGGCTTCCAACAGAGGGAATGTTCAGATATTCCTCAGTCCTTGTTTATATGTTCTTATTTTTTCAGTCAGACAGGTTTCCATGTGCATTTCATAAATTGAACTAGGAAGGAAACCCACAATCAGTGACCTCATGGACCTCATTGGTGAGGAAAAATTCAATAGAATACAATTTCAAGGACTTCATAGACCAGTTCTATCACCCAGTGGTTTTCATGTTGAACAACAGTACAGAGCCAAGGATCAATGAAGAAATTCAGAGAATACTTCACCTTTTTTATTTAGCCAAGACAGGGGATTGGTATTTCTACCAAAACCACACAGAGATAAGAGTGTATGGGTGTGAGTTGCCACCTTACATATGCCAAAATACCTCCCTGTGAGGATTTTTTCACTAGAATACATAAGGCATATGGTGAACTTAGATGACATCCACTTCGTTGCAACAAAGAAGAAACAACGGCTCAGAATCAAGACCTAGATTGGCCCTTTCATATGCAACATCAGATCAGCAGGAGAAGAAGAAGATAACCTCTTGAAAATGTTGAGGTTTACTCAAAGTGCCACATGGTCTTATGACCCATTTGGTGTCATCTCAGAGCTCGGAGTCAAACAGAGGATAACTCCTTATGCTCACACACAGAAGCCAGAAGTGGAAAAGTATATGAACCAGACAAAATGGCAAGAAAACACATTACTAGAAATAGAGGAATAGTCTTCCCCTATCACTTCTTCACATACCAACACACCTCAAAAGAAAATAGAGAGTAGAGCAAGAAATGAGGTTTCTCCTTTAGTCATAGAGGTATCAGTCGAGAAAATCCAAGTTTATAGAAATAGGGCCAAGACGAGTCATGCACCAGACTTGCTCAACAAAGGAGAAATGCAATCCACCATAGTCATGGAAGGACCACACTCTTCATATTTTTTAGATAGTCAGTTCATAGTGTCTACATCATAATCTTAAAAACAAACAGACACTACTCCGTCAGTTGAATCAACTCATGAGAAAACATAGTCAAATATTTTTGACAAGTACAAACAGATCAAATAGAGAAATGAGATCCTCAACAACAACACATATTCTAAGTTATGGAAGAATACCTCCACTGCTCAACATAGGTTGATGTCATCATTTGAAATAGAGAGAGGAAGAATGCAAATGGCATTCTTGCAAGCATAAGTTCCTCATCCTAAAACAGATGTAGATTATAAGAATACATTCTTTGAGTTTGATGTAAAGGAGTTACATCCAGTGGACCAGATGGATATGCATAGACAGACAAGAGAGATGATATTCTCTACCTTGACCAACACCTCAATGACTGCTTCAAAGTTGCAAGTGTCCTTGAACAACATTCAGTCCCAATTGAAGTTGGAGAAAACCTCTTCTCTAGCCAAAGACAACAACATCAAATCATTATAAGAATTGGTGTTGAAGATTGGGTATGACCCAACAAATGTCAAGGAAACATAAGAGTTATTGAAGAAGAAGAATGTTGATATAACATCTCTGAGAAAGCAGCTGAAGCTTCCATCTACAGAAGATTCACAAGCCAAAGAAGTGGTTGAGATTGAAGGCCACAAAGAAGAAATGTTGAAGCTTATCATGGAACAAAATGAACAGATAAGATAAATGGAAGCAGAAATGGATAAACTGGTAAAGGAGAAGGAACAAAATGTGCAGATGGCCATGGTCCCATTGGAGGTAGTCCCTCTGGTAGGTTTTATAACAACAGAAGCATCCACATCAGTAGAAATTCCATCAGCAATCCCAGTACAAGTTTCAAATGCATCTGAGAAACTTGTAAATTCCATGGAAGACATGTCCATCCAAGGGGAAGAGATCAGAAAATTGCAAGAAGAGGTAAAGAAATTGTAGGAGCTGAATTCAATGTTCCAAGACAGTCACCAGGCAGAGATGCATAAGTCTCAAAGGCTTAGTCAACAACTACATCAACTACAGAAAGAGATTGTCATGGCAAAGACCTTAGCCCAAGCTAAGGAAAACATTTGGGTAGATATCAGCAAGTCAATGTCAGAAATCCAACCATCCATATAGATCATTTTTGAACAGCATGAATTAGTACAAAAGGCTAGGGAAGCAATTGAGATCATCAAAGAAGAGCTAGGAGAAAGACCCACAGAGGCCACTGAACTCATCAGATTTCTAATCTCCAAAAACAAGCAGGAGTTAGAAGAACTAGAAATTGAAGACAGAACAGAGACCATTCTTGAGATCAATAAGGTCCTAACCAAGAAAGGATTGATGTTGCAGCTAGAAGAAAAGGTTCAAGTGATGGACATAGGAGTGAAGATATTTTTCAGTAAGTTCGAAGTGATACATAAGAAAGGTCTTCCTGTATTATTAGTACTTAATGACAAGTTGATCACTCTGTCAGATTACAAACAGAAAATCAATACAGTGAAAAAGGTCAGTTCCAAGTTTGCAGGGATACAGGGAAGCATTACTAGTAAAGCTTTCCTAGAGACAATACAGTTGGACATAAGTATTCAACATGAGATAAAACATATCTTCATCACTAAGCCTACTTTTTCCAACTATACTGAAATGGATGAGATATATAGAAAGTTACTCAAGATTTCCATCCCAAGTAAAAAGAGATGGGAAGATCTATGCGCTTTACTTGAGTAAAGATAGTTTTGGTATTCGAGTCAAAATGGAGCAACCAGCCAAAGTCAAAGAGCTAAGTCACCAACCACTTCCACCAAATCAGCACAAAGGATCCAAGCAAATCAACAAATCCCTATACTTTGTATCTTAGAGATCTAATTAGTTAGATATTTCCTCCATAATATCCTAGTCATTTATCCTAGTCATTTATGAGAGGATCTTATGTAAATAGTTTTATAAATACTTCTCCCTTCGAAGCATTGAGGGTTGAGTTTTGCACCCAAGAGCTATTGTGTAATTCTTCAAAGGATCGACCAGTAATTAAAAATGCTTATTCATAGGATTCTTGTGCCAGATTGTTGGTGATGTCTTTCTATATTTGTCGAATGTTTTCTTATGATATGTAATCATTTCATGTATTTCCAATTCTAATCATTAAAAGAAAGTCAAAAGAACATAATCTATCTTGTGTACTTTGTCTCTCGTTTTTAAATGATTTGTATGTTTTCATCTGAAACCGAGTGAAGTAATTCTTAACTGCTTCTCTTCTTAGTGGAATTTCCCCTCTTATTCATCTCATTTAATCTGAATAGATCCAACATTTTTACTACCCTGCCATGTGAAGAAAACCTTATAAAATTTGAATATGATCCTTATCTTTAAATACATACCCCTTATCCCAATGGAAAATTAAGCATTCTTTCAGCCAATTATTACAAACAAACAAACAAAATTCGAACTGTCATAACTAGCCTAACATTTAAAACTCAAACAAATATAAATTTGATAGAGAGATCCCTCTCTAAAGCTGGCAGGGCTATATTCTAGCTTCCAAAGTGGTTTGGTAGTTACCTCTGTCAATTTCTTCTACAACCTCTGGAAATTACAGAGAGATAACATGTACTACGAGAATCAATCACAACCTTGTCACACTTACCTCTAGATTTACACTTGGCTTTGAAGATGTATTTCCTCAATGAAATGTCTTCCTGTGGTATATTTTTTGTGCTTATGCCATATTTACTATGCATAGCATCAAATATCACTTATTTCTTTTATTGTTTCAACCCTTGCATTATCTCCTTGCATTGCACCTTGGGATAATTGTGTTCTATCGTTATTTTCTCTTGCACCATCCCTATATGGATATTCAAATGATCTATAGACTTCATCTCTATATGTGTAGTGTTATCCCTTGAAAATGCATGTCTTATTTCACATTTTCATGAGCATTATTTTCTCGTTTAGAAGAGTAGGAGATCCTTGAAGTCTAGTGGCAATTAAAAATTGTGGGGAGAGAATTGGAGTCCATGCACCTTGTCCTAGTTTTTCCCAGCAACATTCATCATCAAATGGAAGAACAAAGGTGTAGAAGGGTGTCATTGGCTTTATGGAGGCTTTATCAAAGGAATATATTACCATGAGTTTTCATTTGGGCACACTTGACACATATTTGGAGGCATACTTCACCTTTGAGGTATTTTGGGGTAAGGACACATTGTTTGAGGCCTTTTCAACATTTTGGAGGCAACCTATTTGAATGAGGATATTCCATGTGGCATTGTTGACATGATACAACCTTCAAATGAAAGATGTTTTTTCTTTGAAAGATGATAAGTGTTGTTATGAATTGTGTTTTATTCACTCAAAAGGCCAAAGGAGAAAACTCCCTACCTTGTAGGAGACCCAAAGCATGACATGTGCAAGGAAAGAAGATAAAGAGGGAACACCTTGCTTGGAATGGTGCCATGTGACCCAAAAAACTATTTGTATGGTTAAATAAAGGTCACTTAATGAGGATAATTCAACTCCAAGGGTGAAAAGAATCATATTAAGGTTTCTTGATCATGAATATACCTTGAGGAATGTCCCCTTCAAAGAGGGGTGTTACACATTGTTTGAGGCATGTTGTTCACATATTTGGAAAATATGCCTCAAGGAGAAGTTGACACATGCCAATTTGTGATGATTGGATCTCGAATTTATAACATGACTAGATAAGCACTGGTTTTGGTAAATTTCACCATCCATTTTATCCTAAGGAAAATCTCATAAAAGAGTATTTTCTAGGGTTACCCCCTTGTGCCAGAAAATAATTGGCTTAAAGTGAGAGAAAGTATAGTTTTGGTGACATTGGGTAATATTCCTAAGTGCCCCTAAGATTGCACTTGGTTAGAGGACTTTGTAACATTTGAAGTGCAAGTTCGAGAGTTAACAAATTGGCATCGTTACCAAGGACAAATTTCAATTCCTGATATTCAATATATTGGCTACAATGATTTGATGAGGGAATTTCTTTGAAGATGTTATTCCCATTTGGTGACTCTATGAAGGACCAAAGTCCCATTATAGAATAACTTGAAGTGACACATGTTTGTATAAGTGAGGACGTTAAGTAGGATTTGAAGGCATTTGAAAATTCACCTCGTGACTCCATCAATATGGAAAAGAGGTATGATGGTGACGTGTTTTCAAAATTTCATGTCATTTTCCATTTTGAAGATTTGGAAGTGAAATAAACATGGAACTATCCTGATAAAAATTGGATGCCATAATGTTTGTTCCATTATATTTTTTAGGTATCCTAGGATATGTGAATGAGTTCCTTGATCACAAATTTGAGGAACACATTGTCGAGTTCAATGGACATATTGATTTATCTACACTACATGTTATGTATTTCATTGAACTTATTTTAGAGTTCAATGTTGTCCATGAGGATGTCCTCATGAAAATGTCTTTTTCTCATTTGGATTGGTTTGATGATTGTAGTCCAAGGGAGATATCTTCATTTCTAAGTTTGATCAAAGAATTTTGCAAGTATTGGGATAATAGTTATGAAGAATAATAATAGGTTGAAGATATAGTTGATGATACTTTTGATGCTTACCATGACAAAGAAAGGGAGATGCATTACCTAATCCTTGCATATCAAAGTAACCCCTTGGATGATCTCTTGGATATATCAATGATAAATATGAGCATTGGTGTCCTTTGTTGAGATTACCAAACAAAAACACAGTGAATCAAACCATGAGGAGCTTGGAAATGAGTTTCATGAAGATCCCTTGGATAACTAGATTTCTCTTTCATCACATAAGTCACATGCACATGATATTTGAGATCGATATGAAGGGAATTTCGCTAAAGTCGCTAAAGACCTTGTTGCAACACTTCATGAATATTTTGATGGTGATTTTTCCATTGAATACTATCAATTCCCTCTTATTTCAAAAGAATCATGTTGTGATGATGTTGTACATTTGCATGAAGGAATTCAAGCATCCACTACATACTCCATCCAAGAAAAGGGTTTAGTAGGTTATGTTCCTTTTCAAAAGTCCAAATTTGATGATGAATCCCTTGATAATTTGAAGAGGATAAATATTGTAGAGAAATCCTTGGAAGAATAAGATATTGCAAGTGCTCCCTAATGTGAAACATGACAGCCAAGAGGATGATGGTGTGGGCACACTTTTTGTGATTGGGAGACATAGATGGGACATGGATTGCTAGTTTATTCATGGAAATCTCATATATGACATGGATGGTGATGCATGAAGAGGGCATTGCATATCTTATTTCCTTTGATCTTGGACAACCAAAATATGTTGAGGTATGAAATACATTTTATATTGTTGAAAAAAATCCATGTATCCAAATCAATGGGGAAGATATTTTGCAACACAAGAAGCATTGTTGTCACATTACATATGCATAAATTTTCCAGGCATTGATATATTTAATTCATACCCTTTATATATACAAAAAATGTGCAAGGGGGTGTATTTTTAGGGCTGAATTACATTTGGGACAACATCATGCACAATGTTTTATGTATGGAAGCATTTGTCATCCTTCCAAAATAGTGCATCAAGCTCCTAAATCATGAGCTAATTTGTTTTTCCAAATGTGATTTTTTATGGCATACATCATGTGGAGGTTTAATAGAGTGCAACAAAGAGAGGAAACAATACTTTTGTAGGATTATCTTGGAGCCACCTTCTAATCCTTTGTTGCTTGAGGCTATGACATGTGATCTATATGGTAGCAAAAGAGGAAGGTTTTTGGAGCATGTATATCAGCTTTTGAAGAGGCATGTTGTAGTGCAGGTTTGGAAAGTAACATGTAGCAATAAATGTTTCTTTTTTTGTCGCCAATTTTTCAGGATCTACCTTAGAATCCTTCTTATGTCCTATTTGATGCACTACGTTCCTTTGACTTTTCATCTTTCTCTTCGTGTGAATAATTTTGTGATGCTATACTCCTTCTCTTACCTCAAGCACCTCTTATTATACTAGCATGTATTGTCCTATCTTTGCATGCTAACTTTTCTTCTACTCTTAGTGCCAACTAATAGGATTCTTCCACTACACCTTTGATATTGTGCAAGCTCATCTCATTTTGGATTGAAAACTTAAACCCATTTACTTACCTCAATACTCTCTAGTTTTTTTCCTCGTCAAGCACTATTCATATGGAAATGTGAAAGAATTCCTCTATAGCATCTTGGAAACTTTGGTCTCTCTATCGTAATTTTTGCATCTATATGAATAGAACTTGTATAATCTATTGGATAAAAATGATCTCATCTTGAATACCATCTCTCTAAGTCCTAATCTTCTCCTAGTTTTGGAAAAGTTGGTGACATTGCACGAATCCCAACAAACTGTTGCATTTTCTCTCAACTTAATGATGGTGAACTTCACCTTGAATAAATTTCCATCTCACTTATCCAATCTATCAATGCTTCCTCTTTCAGACTTTCGTCATAATATGAGACTTCAACTTTGGTTCCCCTTTTTCTCTTCAAAACTCCAATCAACTAAGTTGTGACAACTCCTTCTTATTTATTTTCTTGTTCCTCCGAACTACTAGATTTTGGTTCTCAACAATGTAGTCTTGTCTCCAACTCTTCAATTCTTCTTTTCAACTCTTGTATTTTCTTGGTTTACACCAGTGCTTCAACCTCTTCTTAAGATCACTATAATTCTTACCCTCCTAATTCTTAGAGTTATAGGGAACTACACTTTGGGGGGTTTTTTCAACCACATAAAGCTTCTTCTAACACCAAAATTCCTAGTTACAAGTTTGCAATCTACTTTATAAAAAAAAGCATTATCCTATGGTTTGAATTCTACTCTTAGACCAAAACTAGGGCATTGGGTAGTGTAATGGTCCCAACTCGAGCTCAATGCACCTAGATTCACACCACATAGGTTACTTGCACCAAGGAATAAAGAATATAAATGTTTCAAAGACACACAAGACAAAATAAATGTACAACACTCATTTAAAATAGTCTACTCAATCTCATCATCATGATTCATATTAAAATCTATGTTTTGGACTATCTTGGACTTAGGATTTGTTGGCCCTCTCTTCTCCTGGGCTTCCTCTCTTCTACAAATTCAACACCTATTGTATGTTGTCTCGATACACACTGTATTCAACTTTAACTCTTAGCCTCACCATTGAGACCTTCTAACTCTAAAAATATCCTATCATGTTATGCTTTCAAAGAAGAAGTGAGAACCATAGGAGTGCTCCCCTATAACACTAGTCTTAACATCATTTTTGTTTTCATATACGAGTTAAGAATCAAGCGAAAACAAAAAATCCAATGCTTAAAAGTGATATGAATCTTTAGGGTAAATGAGACATTGGCCAAGTTACAATTATGTGTGTGTGTGCTTGACATGAAGAAATATGTACATTGTTTTATGATGTTTCATTACATCTAAGCCAATAAGTTGAAAGAAGATGATATACCACACATTCCTAGTACCATCAAATCCTTTTGACAACATTTCAATGGACTTTTGACTTGGATTGCCTACAACTTAATAAAGGAATGGCTATGGTACATTTCGATTGACAAGTTCTATGTTTTAGTCATATAGTTATCCACATCTTGTCTCATGTGAAAAAATTCACTATTTTATGTTTGGGTTTGGATGCAAGTTGAACAAAATCTACTCTAAATATTTGAAGATTTTTTAAGTGAATTTTGAAGGGGCGAAGGAAGCACCAATGTCTATCCATATGCTCAACACTAGACGTGCAACTATGGGCACATGCCCTTCTAGTTTCACTACTAGAGGATGACCTATTACCTTCAGTCATAAAAGGGGTTTATTGTGATTGTAACTGATAGTTGATTGTAGATGGATTGCGAGTTTTGAAATACATTTGATGTAATTTTGTATTGTCTATTTAATTTTAAACGTCAACTTTATAATAATAGACAAGATAGTGAATATGGTGCATCTTATATATCTTTCTTATTTTCATATTAACATGGCAATGCGATTATTAGATGTTTTTCTTACTTTATATTTAAAAAAATAAAATAATTATATTTGTATTTTTTAAAGCTTGTCAATATTATTTGCTGACAATTCATCAATATTTTGCCTATATTTACCACAATAGAGTTTATTACCCATCTTGATAAACTGTTAATAACAATATTTGCAACACCTATTTGGAACAACTACTAACCCTCTTGCAACACATTCACTTTCTACCCAAATTTGGTTCTTATCTATAATATTTTTTCTATTCTCTTACTTTGGCATCTTGCTGTAAGCAAAAGTCCGATATTTCATCAATAGTTAACCTAGTAACATTCCGTGACTTGACATCAAATGGCCCATATTCACTAGCATAGATCCATCCAAGTTGATTTTTTTTTCCATTTTATTTTATTAACATAAATGGCCATACTCACTAGCATAGATACATCAAAGTTGATTTTTTTTCCATTTTATTTTATTAACATGAAGCATGTAGGAGATCTCTCCCACCCTGCACTATAAAAGAACTTCACTTCTCTCCCTGCAATAACAACCCTATTGTAACACATTCACTTTCTACTCAAATTTGGTTTTTATGTATAATATTTTCTCTATTTTCCTACTTTGGCATTTTGCTGTAAGCAAAAGTCCGATATTTCATTCATAATCAATCTCTCAACATTCTTTGATTTCTGAGTATGTAGGTTTCCACAGCTAATCATAATGTTAGAAAAATTTTCATGATGAAACTGTGTACACAGTTTCATCCAGAAAAAAATTCTAACATCCCTTGATTTGATATCAAATAGCAATATTAACTGACATAGATCCATCCAAGTTAATCTTTTTGCGATTTAATGTAGAAGATCTCTCCCACCCTGCACTATAAAAGCACCTCACTTTTCTCCCTACATTAACAACAATAGCTACAGTTAAAATCAAATCAAATCCTCTTGTAGCTAATCGGTTGTTCCCATTCATGATATTCAATTCATAATAACATTTTTAGGGACTGTTTCGTGATATCTAGTTTCACAGAAATTCTGGCACGGGTTACTTCAATCCTTTCTCTAGTCAAGTTAACTAATCACACTCCCCCAATAGGTTTCGTTTTTGTTCTTAAACCTCCTTGTTCCAGAATTCCAATGTGAAGAAATACAAATGGATCCAAACTGTTGCAGATGGTAGGGAATCATATGTCATGTTAAATCCTACTGTCCGTTGATTCTTATGCAATCCTACAAAGTTAAAAATACAAGTCGTCCCTGAAATATTATCTTTTTGTCCTCAATGCTAGTGAATACTACAATGGAAAATCTTTTTGTGCAAAGAATAATCTCTAACTCTCATCTTTTTATGCAAAGAATAATCTCTAATTCTCCCTTTAGGTGTCAACTATATGAGATCTATGCCCTTAATGCTTTCTCCAGGGGCCAGGCACCTAAAAATTCACAAATAAATAAATGGTTGCCTCGATAGCTTACCTCCTCTGCTACCACTTCTAGCTTTGTTATGATCTTTGGCTTTTCTTCAATCTCTGGGAAGCATTCATTCAATAACAATTTTGATGGTTTTGTACATTTTGATTAATAAGTTCTATAAAAGGGGAAATATTGGTACATTCCAAAAGAGGGCAAGCAATAAGTACCCTGTAGTGCAACATTAATGAGTATATAGGCTAACATATATAATATCAGATACAGAAAGCCTCAGCTCGGACAGTTGTGGTGCAACATTAATGAGTATATAGGCTAATATATAATATCAGATACAGAAAGCCTCAGCTCGGACAGTCAAGGGAAATATTGGTACATTCCAAAAGAGGGAAAGCAATAAGTACTCTGCAGTGAAACATTAATGAATATATAGGCTAACATTTATAATATCAGATACAGAAAGCCTCAGTTCGGACAGTTGTGGGGAGCTTATTGTTTGCCCCAAAAGAGACAAGGTTGTTTACTATCTAATAAGATTATCAAAAAATAGAGAGCTGGTTTAATTAGGATACAGAACCAGGAGCATCAATGCAATAGATAGGAAAAGATTCACAAGAAAATATTTAAGTAGCCTTCATTTCTCTTGGTGAAGGCTAGAGCTCCCCAAAAGAATTACCCGAATGCAGAGAACAAAACCTCTTTCGACGTTTTTGAGAAATATTGATATAGAGCAGGCCAATCCAAACATCACGTGTGATCTTTGTGGGTTTTTGGTCCAACTACACCAAATTCAAATCGATTCAAGGATTTTCACAAGAACAGAAAGCTGCATCAATTTAGATGATACAAAGAACTCAGCAAAACTATGTAACTTGCACAGAAAACTTACCAATGTAACAGATAATGCAAGCAGATCTCTAAAAGCAGCAAGTTTTTGTTCATGATCCTAAGAAGCTTCATTAGATACAACAGCAATGTGGTGAAGTATCAGACAGCAATTAGACAAGGATTTTTACATATAAATCTGCGGAAATCAAACCAAATATTCACTGCTCTTTCAAAACCACCCACTTCATCTATAAGATCACAGGGGTTGGAATACATATAAGCAACTCAGACATTGCCCTCTTTGGCTTGGGGCTGTTATCTGTGTTTTCTACAATACTATCTTACGGCAGAAAAATATACCTATGTTGGGATTTTGTTCCATATTAATTCTCTCCTCCCTTCCTTCTAGGAGAATGCAAGGGGAATAGAGAGAGCAGCTCTGGCTCAATTTTGCCATGTCTCGGACTCGGCAAAGGCTGGAAACAAAACCCTTCTCCTGTGATGGACTTCTCCTCTCTAGAATCTGTAGAACTGGATGGATGATTGCCGGAAGTAGGAGTAGAATTTGGACTGTATGCAGTGCAATGATTTGAAGTGAATCCATCGGGCACAACAGGAGAAATTGGGCTGGGAATCAAAGCTGGAAGAGGGAGAGATAAGACCTCACCTGGTAATAATCTATGAGGATTAGTGCTATGGAGACCCAACTTAATCTGTAATTTTGTTGGGCATTGTCTTCGCTCATGGAGCTTGAAGGCCGATTTCCGAGGACCCATTTCAATACCACTCTTGTTGAATGCAGAAAGTCCATATTGCAGAACTGATCCACAATCTGCTGCATTTGAATTTGCAAATTTTGCAGGCATGGTAGTGGGGAATTTGAATTCCCCCACTTCGGAATCCTCTGACACGCCTGTGAGTTTCTGCACAAGCTCCCTGAAGCTATTGGTGTCTGTCTGAACAAATGTAGTACGAATTTCAATATGCTTGAGCTTTGTAGGCTCGACCTGCGGTGTTATAGTGGGTTTAGCAGTAACAGATCCCCATTGTTTCCCATGGAGGGAACCTGTCTGGGATTTTGTCATGGGCAATGATAATAGCAATCGCAATAGGTTCCTGCAGCAATACACCAATTGAAATTGGAATTGAATTTCAATGGAGGACTGAGATATTGAGAGAACCCACGAGGCCTCAGGCTGCAGATGTTTGATTGTGAAGGCCATCCACCGAATTTATTGGTTTTAGTATTGCATTTTGTAGGGCAGGCCACCAGTTTCCACAAAGAAAAGAAGGCAGGCCATCGTTGAATGAATCCCATGGAGACAATGCAATGGGAAATCGGTCACGGAAGCAATCACAACATCGTTGAGGAAGTTGACTTGGATGCCCAATACTCAATTAAACAAACACACGACATAGACTTCATGCCAACAATTTCAACCCTTGTAAAGAATTTCAACCCCTATAAAGTAGGGTAGAAATTTCAACCTTTGTAGAGAAGAGTAGATGTTAATGTGAAACGAAATTCCACAACACAATTTCAACCCTTGTAAATAAATTTCAACGCTTGTGGATAACAATAACGAGTCAAACAAAGTTCATATTGATATCATAAAGGAGGATGGTATCATATTAAAGGAGGTTGTTATCATATTAGCGTGTAGACTTGCACCAAATATTATAGACAAAATTATATTATCGAAGAGTTTGCATCTAAAAAGAAGAGGATAGCATGTCAACTAAGAAACTTATACTTTAAAATATTGGTAAATTCTTTGTTATTAATTTTTTTTTTTTAATTTTCTTCATTTCATAATTGGTTGACAATTTTTAAAATTTGGATAAAAATTTTGTTATTTTATAATTGTTGACAATTTTTCAATGGAGAAGGTTATTTATAACACACATATATATCGATCCAATTATATGACAAGAGTAGAATAATTATTAATGTGGAAAGAAATTGTATCATAAAAATGTCATTAGACTAATAACTTGTAAAAAATGGTATAGATGGGTCGCAACTGTGGGGGCAGGGGGCTAGGTATGGGGGTGTGAGAGGTTGTTTATAGTCGTAAAGGACAAAAATAAATTGAGTTTGTTTAGTATTTAGGGATGACATTGAATAACAAAGAAGAGGCATTGACAATATTTAAAGGATTGACATTTCTAAAAGATCAAGGGATATCTCAAGCGACTGTAAACCGTGACTCATCCATCATCATTCGGTCTCTTCCTCAAAAAATTATTCCTAAAAATATCAATCCCTCTCAAATTGTCCAAAGGAGTATTAGTTTGAGCCAATGCTTTGAGGAAATATTAGTATTTTAGATATTAAGAGTCCAAAATGGGCACGTCAATGCCCAAGCCAATTTAAGACTGTAATTAAAAGGAGTTGTTAAGTTAAATTGCGGGGGAGGGCATCGATCTATTCCCCCCTCCCATAGATAATTAATATTTATGGAAATAGTGTTGAGGCAAGACAACTATCACACCATGGTTTATGAATTTGACGAAGAGTTAAGGACACAACCCACACCTTCTTATATTAATCCTCAAGTGTGCAACCTTATGAATCGTATGGGTAGTGTGATGGCATATGAATGTGGGTTAAATATGTTGAAGTAATGTATGCCTCATTTTGATTATGAGTAGAATCATTCCTTTATTTTCCCTTTGCTAATGAAAACATAGAGAGGAGGGAGCTAGACAATTATGGGTCTATTTGGTTTTGTTAGTCATGTTGGTGTATCCCTTGTTCCCTAGTCTATTGTTTCCTTAGGAATTATAGGGCATTGCCACTATAGAAATTGTTGTTGTGTTTCTACGTGACATCTGGGATATCCAACTTAGTTTGCAATGGTGTGAGAAGGAGGTAGATAAGTGTAGGGTAGTGTGGTAAATTCCAACCCGAGGTGGAGTCGTTGGCAAGACTAAAATGAAAGGAAACAACAACACAATTGCTCAATGAAATGAGAGATATGGAGAAGCAATCTCAATATACATGATAATTTATTGTTGACACTACATAGAACTGGACTCCAAATTGGGGGATATCTCTGCTCTGGTTAGCAAAAGTGTGTCTTATATGTGAATTCCTATAGATGTGATATTCCATCTCTCCCCCATGACATTAGTGTCAATGGGGGACCCCTCTATTAATGGATGCTATAGGGATATCTCTTGAAAGGGCCATGCAACACATTCATTGTAACCAATGGAGAGTTTAATTGAAGCTAGCACCCATACAAAGCACGCTAAAAAAGAGGCACATTTGGTGAAACCAAACAAGGATTTTCAATTGGGCCCAAATGAGTAAATTTTAGATTTCCTTTTTATTTAGTAGCTTATGTTTTGTTAGGTAATAGTTTTTCCACTTCAACTTGTAAGGAAGTACTCCTACCAAGTTTTATATTGTTGGTCTCAGGTAAGAGAAAATATAAAATTTTGGATGAACTTTTATGATATTTTGACAATAAGTTGTGGCCTCACTATTTCATTTTTGTATTATATCGATGTACGGTTAGGTTGCAATTCTTTCTAACACAAATATAATCATTATTGTGAAGAAAACATACATGAAATAAATAACAATTGTAAGTCAAAGGGCCCCATATGGGGTGACGACACAGTAGCCCAGGAAGGTGTCTAGGTGTCAGATAGACGTTGCCATATTAGGGCACCTTAATGCTTTGTCATAAATGTTATATGGTTGCAGGTAATACATCTCCTTCAAGAACCAAGACACTATGGTTTCACATTATTGACGAATTATGATGGTTCATACATTAATAGGTTTCATTACTCCAGTAGAGCACTAGACTAGTCTAGAACATCATGTTGAGGAAGTGACGATGGCAATGGAGTACTTATGTTTTAGTACCCTTGGTTACTTAGAATCCATTCCATGGCTATTCGATTTGAATCCAACATCGACCCCCTTGTTGACATTGCTCCTCAAACTCATGGAGACGATATCCCCTCAGCTCAATGAACTTGTAGGAATTACAATCATTATAAAGGGGAGCATTGACTTGTTCCTCTTCCTCTAATATTTTTCATTTGTTTCCAAAGGTAATTTGGGTTTTGACCAATCCAATTCTCGTCCCAATTCACAAAGCGGATTGGGAAAGTAATTTTAACAAGGGTACGAGTGGGAAGGTCGGTGGAAGTCTCATCAACATCCATTAATAGTATTCATCTTTGGGAGATCAACTAGTTATTATAAAAACCCATTGTATAGATTCGACCCTCGTTCACAAAGTTCTGCTCAAAATGAAGGTACATGAATTGAATGGAAGCAACGCGACTCCGAAATAGGGACAATGCAGCTAGCCTAGGTGTTTGATGATAATCTAGTAGTGTAGAAAGACCAAGCGTAGAATTTCCAAGGCATGGGAAGAAGTGATGTAGGCATCCATAGATTGCCATACCGTATTTCTAACATATAAAAGACAAAATAGAAAAAATAGAGAAGAAAGTTAGGAAAAAAAAGAAGGGAAACTCCTAATTTGGTGTTGGAGAAAAAATATTTAGATTGGGTGTCTGATACGAGGTTCTCTAGGTCTAAAGACACTAATGTCTTCAAAATGATAGAGTTATACTGGACAAACCAAGCACTCATAGAATGGGTAGTTGAAGAGAAAGGTCGGTAGAAAAATGCCATCATCAAGGACCTAGACCTACTTCACAAAAGAAATTGATGAAGTATGTAAGAAAGTGTTCAATTTGCAGATTGTGGTTCGAGGTAGGGAAGCAAAAAAGAAAAATCCATATGCAACATAGGAACAGATCTCCAATTCGGAGGTAACCTCATCCAACCACATCATACTGGAGGATGAAGATGAAGATCCGATTGAAATTTAGAAAGGATAGCACCCCTCCTAATATTCTGATTTTTTTTTTATTAATTTTACTCCTGTTTGGTTGTCCAATAGCTATATTTAGACTCATCGAACTATATTATGGCATTATGAATATCTTGTCCATAGATAGCCCAATACCATAACACTATAAGAACTCTTAATTAATTTTAAGCTACATAAGAACATGCATCAATATTTTTTTGAACTGTCTTGAACCTAGTTTCTATAGTGGAAGGTCTGAGGTAGTTGTGCTTGTACTTTTATGTGAAATATTATTATAGATTTTACTATCTTACCAAAAAAAAATGTGAGTGAAAAAAGGCTCATAATATATGGAATTGATAATGTTGGTCATGTCCATATAGAATGAGATAAGATACTATCATATCAAACCAAAGACTTTACCATAAAACTATATTGTAAATTGATAAACATTTGATATAATTAATGTTTAACAAATCTCATATTATCTCACAAATGTTATGTTTTGTTTTGCATGAGTTACAAATAAGTAAAAAAATTGTGTGCTTAACCTTTTCACCTTAAAAAAAAATCAAATTTCACACAACATATTTACTTCATAAGATCTTGATCTTAGTAACCCCTTACCATATTTCTTTAGATTTTTTTGTAAAGTGAAGATGGTTACCTTCTTTGTAGTTAGATAAGATTTTTCATAATCTTTATTCTCGGTTTTAATAATACTTTACATTCTTTCTTGATCTTAGTAACCCCTTACCATATTTCTTTAGATTTTTTTGTAAAGTGAAGACGGTTATCTTCTTTGTAGTTAGATAAGATTTTTCATAATCTTTATTCTCGGTTTTAATAATACTTTACATTCTTTCTTTATAAGGTGAACATCATTACCTTCTTTAATATTTGAAGTTAAAAAAAAAAAAAATAACTTTCTTTTATACAACTTTAATAACTAATCAATAAAAAAATGTTTTAAAATCTAATTAAATTAGTATAGATTTATTTTAATTTTAATTTTATTTAATATATAAATTTTTAAATATTTAAAACATTACAAATTATAAAAATTTAAAAAATTATAAATTTAAATAAATTTATATTTCGATATATTTTTTAAATTTCATATTAAATATAAAATAACATTTTTGTTTTTGTTTATTAATACTTGGTCGACAAGACACATATCTTTCTTCCAAATTATAAAGTATACTTCTTTTTAATTATTAAATAAAACTAAATAAAAATTCAATCAAACATATTATATATTTACATAGTTATACAAAATTTAAATAATAAAACTTACAAATTTAACCAAAGTATTGATTTAGTATGTTTGAACATCAAATCCATAAATATTAAAATAAATAATTTTTATTTTAAATTAAAAAAAAATTGTTCTTGCAAATTTAAATTAATAAGTCATTTTTAAGTTTTATTTTGATAATAGATTAAATTGTAATAGAGGATATGTCTCATATAGAGGATTAAGTTAAATATTGTTCAAAATTATATGATTTTATTATAAATATAACCTTAAAAGATACTTATTATAAGTAGCTTTAAGAAGGACTATAAAACAAATATTTTTTGGATGTTAAGAAGTTATCTTTCTCATACATAATAATAATAATAAAAAAAATAAAAAAAATCAAATTAATAACCTAAAACCTAGAAACATCTAGAGAAAATAAAAGTCTTCTCCTTAAAGACTAACAACAAGTTACTTTAGGTGGCCAAAACAAATTACTTTAGATAGCCAAACTTTTTTGAATAACAATAATAAGTAAATTAATATTTATAAATAACAATTAATAATTATTATCTCCATTATTAATTAATTTATAAATAACAATTAATAATTATTATCTCCATTATTAATTAAAAACTAAGTTATAATCAATTATTATTATTATTTTTAATTATAAATTTAACTTATAAATTTATTCTTATTTTAAGTCAATTCCAAAATCCAAATCTTTTTCCTAAGTTATTCTTATGTCTTTGATAGTAAACTTTAAGTCAATTAAAAGTTGGAAATCTTTTTACTAAGTAATTCCCATTTCTTGTATTTGGTTGTAGTTGTGATAAGACTTCTTCTCTATGGATAACTTCATGGACTAAGTTATGTATAAATGTTTAGGAAGTCTCCAAGAACATAAGATATGTACCATATATTGCATAATTATCTTTTTTCTACAAGTCAATGTATTTCTATTATTTTGGAAAAGTGTGGTGTTCCACACAAGTGTCCATTTATAGCGATGTACTATTATTCTTTTGCTGACAATGTATTTATATACTTTTGGAGAAGTGTGGTGTTCCACACAAGGGTCAATTTATACAGAGATTTAATTATTCTTTTGTTGACATTAGGTTTTATATGAGATGTGGATGTAGAATAATCAAATGTGGACAAGTGTCTACATAAGAGTCAATTCCGGCAGAGGTACAATTATTCTTTCATTGACTTAGGCTCTCTTGAGATGTGGTTTGTGGGTATCTAATTGAACCATGTACCATGGCCTCAAAGAAGAGTGAGCCTCTTTAATGTTGATATGATAGAATTTGTAGCGAAATTTTTGCATAAGAATTTATTTTTCATAATATTTATTTATTCATTTTAGTGAATACTTGTTAAATATTAAAAAATTGAATTAGTATTCATTTCAGTGAACACGTGTTAAATATTAAAAAAATTAAATTAGAGTATAATTAATAATAATTTTTTAAATGTATTGATTTAAAATTTTATGGAAATTTTCAAACATAATATTATAAAAATAGTAGAAATTTATATTAATAAAGTGTAAAATAAAATACAATCAAAATCAAAATAAACTATGAGTAAATTATGATTTGTTTTTAAGAAAATCAGATTCATGGTAAGTCAAAATAATAATGTTTTTATTGAGAGTTTGTAGGATGTAGTTATCAAAATTTAAAATTCTAGTAGTAACATTGAGTCTTTCACACTCACACACATGTACAATTGGATTGACAAAGAAAAACTAAGATATTGATTACATATATGTAAAGCTAACAAGAGATGACATGTGTTGCTAGTCCAAGAGTCCATGTGCATGGTCCTACTACTTCTAGGGGTCATCCTCCTCTTTAGTATCTTCATTAAGAAGGATAGGATTGGAGTGGGTGCCTTCCTAAGCATGATCTATTACTTCATCTTGATTATGCTTAACACCCTCTAGGTCTATCACAATGATATCAATGTGATGGATTGCTCCACAAATAACCTCAAACTTTTTGTCCATCAAATTTAATTGGAGATAATTTCTTGTTGTTGTTGGTCGGACTCTCTTCCACAACTTGGGTTATAAATCATTTTTTAAGCTAGTAGAGTTATGTTAACCTAAAAATTTGGTGTCTCTATTGCAAGAGAACCCCATGTCTCAGACCCAATCAAGGAATTCAACCTTAATCTTCCCTTTGGCTATTTTTCTCCTTTTACTATTGACCAAGTTCTCTATGTAGGTGACCTTGTCCTTGATGAGTTTGGGAAAGTGATGTTGGTAATTGGTTGCAACAACCATAGTGTCAACCTATTCTCATGTGATGCGATGGGGAATTTGAGGGGTTAGGGGCTTCCTGCTTGCTTTCCTAATTCCTCTTTTCACATCTTGTTTACTAGATTCTAGACATGGTTCACACTTAGGTTATAACATTTTGGCCCCTGTAAGAGTAACAATCATGAATGAGGGGGAACTAAGAGGAAGGGCTGAGAGAGAACACTGAAATGGGGGAATGGATTCAAAGCCTAGACAACAACCACCCAAAAAGAAAGGAAAGCTAAAAAAATGGTTGAATCACCCAAGTTATATGGAGAAACACTGCCCAAGGAGATTAGTACATTCATTTAGAGTCCAAATAAAGAGACAACCTAGAGAGAAACCAGATTACTAAAAAGAAAAGGAAACTATTACAAGAAAACCAAATAACCAAAACTTGGATATGAGTCTAGACTAGTATTGTGTTGTATCCCTCGCNCCCCCCCCCCCCCCTCTCGCCCCTCCCCCACTCCCAGTTTCTTCCTCCATTTCATGTTACATGGGTATGTCGTTTGAAACTTTATTCTTATTCGTGTCATGATGTAATGCATGGGAGGACTAATGACTAAATCATGGTAACACTCGCTCATCAGACACGAGAACTCTACAATGAGAACCCGTGTCCCAACCACCACCATCTTTACAGCTTCACACATGCCTAAGTTTACATATTCATACTATTGTTTGTTCATGACTTTCATGCCATCACTCCTCCTTAACATCCGATTTAAGAGAAGATAAATTCTAATTAATCTTATATTAAGTCATAATATTATTAATAACATTTTTTATTATCATAGAAATGTTTTATATAATCAAATAAAGAATAAAATAATTTTTAGTAGATAGAAATATTTAAATTCATATGCATTCTAAAAAAAAGTATATATATAGAGTAAAATTTGAATTTTTTTTACTTAGAATCAAAGTTTTGATATTACTTTTTAATTTTTTTATTTAAACTTAAATTTATAATTACAAATTTTATTAAGATAAGTTTAATTTTTTATTTAATTATTTTTATTTTTTAACTAATAAATTTAGAAAAAAAACAAATTTCAAAATGCATTATCAACCCATACGTACAATAATAATTCAATAGCATTATTTATATTACATGGTGTTCATATGAGCCATTTGTAATTATGGTGTGTAGGAGCACAAGATAATTTATACCAATATAGGAAAATTTAGAAATGTTAGGTTTTCAAACCATCATGGTGAAGGGCCCTCTTCGTAGAGAGTCAACTGCATCTTTTAATGGTGATGGTGCCGAGTTTTGTAAGTAATTGATACACAAGGTCAATGAATATGATGGGTACAATCATAAAACTTAGCATTTGAAATTATGCTTTTCTTTCGCATGGAAAATTGAATTTAGATTTTTTATTTTTTTATCAAAATAAGGTTTAAGGTTAAGTTATTATTTTATTTATTTATTTTTTATATTAAATAATTTAAAGTTAAATAGATGAATTATTTTAAAATTTTAAATAGATATTTAGAGAACATGGACTTTGTGGTTCTATTCTATATTCTCATTCTTACTTCTATGATTTGTTATGCAATCTTATGTAAATGGGTTTAAAATCTTCAAACTAGCTATATCTATTAGTGTTTTCATCTTTGTGGTTCGATAGTTCTTTGAAGTTTTTTCAAGTAACATTGGGTTTGTCCTTTTGACTTGAGGTTGGGGATGAGAGAGGCATAGTGACAAGGTTGGAGAAACTCATATAGGCATGTGCACTCAGGATGAGTTTTCCATGGGTTTATGTAGGGTATTAAGGTGAGATCTGGATTGAATCGAACCATGTGGGGAATTATATGTGCCCACCTGGACCATAAAGAATTTACAGATCCTTCGAGCTCCTTTGGTTGTTCCCTAGTAATTTATTATGAGTTGCACATTAAAGCATTGAACAACTTGACCTAATCAGACTTCACTGTTGAAGTGGATCCAGACATTGTTATGTTTGATGAAATTTGGATGTAGGGTAGCTTGTCTTTATCAAAAGTTTATTTAAATTTAGTTGATTGCATTTTGAGGTGTTGGATATGGATTTGGTTGTTAGAAAGAGCGGATATCAAAATGAAAGTGCTACAATGGTTGATGAAGGAAAGAAGCCCTAGCCTTGACTTCTCTGGTTGTAATTGTTGAATTGTTAAGTATTTCAGAGAGGCTTTTAAGTCATGATGAAGATCGGGAATGGAGTTCCCAACACTCGAAGCCACACAAAGGCTTGCCAAGAATTCATTTAGGGTTTTCACTACATACATATTTTGACAATGGTGATGGGGAATGGAGGTTAAGGAGACTATCTCCATGTTGATTCTAGAGGAGGAAATGATAGACTATTAAGATGATCCATTAGAGGGCTAGCAGATATGGGCCAACCCAAAACTAATCCTTCCCAATGCCAAGTCGGATCCATGGAAGCACTATTTTTCGGGAGCTAATCCACTAGAAGAAGAGACAATCGCTATCATTAAGGAGTTGGCATAGACCTTGTTATATTTGGGTACACAAGATGGAGATTTGACAAAGGATAAGGGGATGGTTTTAGGTGATGTATTCACTATGAATCAAAATTGTTGGTAAGGAAACCTTACAAATAATTGTGCCAGGATAGATTTGAAGGGACATTTGGGCATTATTCCAATGAACTATTGAGTATGAGGATTTTAGAAAAGTAGTTAGGATTTTTTATGACACATTTAATCTAGAAGAGAAGTGAAATGGCATACATCCATAGTTGTATGGCTTTGACACAATTTTCAAGAAGCACACAAAGCTAGGTTTCATAGGAAAACAACTAGATTTTAATCTCATGAGTGGCTCTACAATCTCATTCTTAGAAAATTTAGAGTTTTAGGATGTGGAGGGTGAGAGGAAGCAAAAGAAAAGAAAATGTGTCAAGAAGAAACATGAACTGGTCAATTTACCCCTGGACAAGAAGACAAAACTAAACGAGATTATTGGGATGGAGGAGTTGGTGATAGTGGAATGGTTTCTAGGTAGGAGAATGAATGTTGAATGTTTAAAGGTATATGTTATCGCACAATCTGTACTTTCCCAAAGCCCAAGGCAAGTGAGGAAAGATTGGTGTAACAAGGGGGTGACCTATCACTGTCACCTTAATAGGAAACCCCTTTCTGTTTAGGAGTATGTCGAGATTACCCCAAGGGAGATGTCCCTAGTGACCTAGAGGGTATATGAAACTAAGACAAGGATGCGAGAATACCCCCCTCTCATTGATCACTCAAGTCAAAATGTTTGTTATGTCTTTAAGAGATGAAGCAAAAGTAAAGATGAAGTGTACCTGCCCAGAACAAGACAACAAAGCAAAAAAATGGTAGTGTTCAAGTACAAAATGATGTTAGTGCTTCAATAAGACAACGGACCTTTGAAATATACAATAAGTATTTGATAACAACTGCAAGAAATAGTTCTCAAAATTGCAAGAAAATAATTTGAAAACTTAGCATTTATCAAGTAGATTATTTAGCAATTGTCACATGCAATTTCAGAGTGAGTTAGATGTGAGTTTTGTAGGTGTATGCAACAAATTAGTGTGGATTAGTATGGCTGTAGCAATGATTTGCAACATCAGCAAGTTAACTAGTGAATTAGTCTAGTTTAGAGTTAGTAGAAGTTAGCAAGAGTTTCAAGGAAGAGAGTTTGAGAGTTTGTTTGATCAATCATTCACTAAAGCAAGTGGACAAGTGCCTTTTTGGGATTATGGAGTCAAAAACAACAACAACACAACTTGGAGAAAACATAAATGATAATACTTGCCAAAGGAAAAGAGGTGGATGCAAGAGGTGTTGGCACTTCAAGGCCTCAAACATCCAAATCTTGAAGACAAATTCACTAGACAGTAAGCACTTTAGGCCCTAGTGAACCTTCCTTCCTTAGAATATTGAAAATATATTATGAAATAAGAAGTTCGAATGAAAATACCAGTGATCCAGATGGATTTCCGTGGCCTCCCACCTATTCCAACTAGTCCATTTTGGCAGTTTTTTTCCTAGTTTTTGGGTCCCTGACTTGCGGGGTCGCTTTGAGACCCTAAACAACATTTTTAGGGCTTGCCACAATAAGAAATGACCTTTGATAAATAGAATCAAAATGTGTAGTCCTCGGATAGACCTTTCCAACGGGCTATCGTGCACCTAAAACGGAGATCGTATACAAAAGCTACGACCCTCAGATGTTGATGTACTAACTTACCCAAACAGGGCCCACATGACTTTTGGCGCTTCATCTCCCAGGGTTAGGTTTTTGGATGTCTAGGTTTTTG
Organism: Picea engelmannii; assembly: GCA_009831015.1. Taxonomy (NCBI): domain Eukaryota; kingdom Viridiplantae; phylum Streptophyta; class Pinopsida; order Pinales; family Pinaceae; genus Picea; species Picea engelmannii. Next base: position 1,738,010 of record ML776804.1, read on the forward strand.
GCATTCCGGTTTATTGTAAAAAGGCCTTCAGAGCCTCATTTTAATCATCCTCTGGCGAATGAGTGTAGCCGTCACATCTCTTCTCAGAGATAAGCCGCCACCATTCCAACAAGCTTGTTTTCTACTGCATTTTACAGTTTCAGCTTATTTCCTTATTGAATAGAAAACCAATTTTATTGTATCTCTGTTATTCTGTGTTAAGCATATTTTAATAATATGTATTCATTTCGTTCTGCTCATAAAATTCAGATCAGTGGTATCAGAGCGGTTTGCTCCATGTCGTCTTAATGCATGTCCCCAATGAGGTAAAGGTACAAAGAATTGGGTCTCGAGCTTGTTTCTCTTGAGGAAAAAATCTCTCTCATGCCCAAACGACCTCTCATGGTAGGAGAAAATAAAGATGACGGGACATGAGATCCTTTCAAAATGTTTCTTGAGGAATCCCTCACGCAACAGAGGAACGAGATTATGGATATTTTCATGCAAATCCTTCGACGGTTACCAACAGGCGATGCACCTTCCTCGAGTGGAGGCGCCTGTAAATTCTAACCTTGTACAATATCTACT
>ML776804.1:1738676-1757381 GCA_009831015.1 Picea engelmannii
AAAGATCTTCCATCTTGAGCTTCCACATCTCAAAGATTTTCCCATTAAACTTCTCGATCTCCATCTTTGAATTGCTTGCCATTTCTTTTCACCTGAAAAACAATACCGCAGATCTCCCACTGTAACAAGGCTTATCACAGTCCCGAGCCAAACCCTTGACGACAAATGCGTCCCCCTGAAGCCAATAAATCTCTGATACCAAATGTAAATTCTAACCTTGTACAATATCTACTACAAACTGATATTCAGAAAAGAACATAAAAGATACAATGGAAAATACAAACATTACACAGAGATTTTTCACTTGGAAACCCAAACCGGGAAAACCAACATATATTATATTCATACATTGTGTTACATTGTTTACAATACAATATACATATAGGAGCCAACGACATCCAAAACCCTAACCCAATGACCTGGATTAGTCCAAAACCCTAATTCCTTAACCGGAAATAGAAGACCATCGACAAAAAACCATGTGCCGAAAAAACCACCTAAATATCATGTGGTCCCGAAAATATGTTGTCCCGAAAAAAAAAATTCGAGGGCGCTGCCCCCGAACCCCCACGCGGGGGGCTCCGCCCCCCTGCACCCCCCTGTGCACTCAGCGCAGACGCTCAGACATTACTACTCGTGCAAAGAATATAACACATACCCAATAGCGCCGCCCCCTTCAAGGTACAAATAAAGTTTGATATTCCTATATTTGAAGGTCAGATAGACGTAGATGTTGTAGACAAGTGGTTAAATCTACTACAAGGGTATTGTTTTGTCCATAACTTTTCAAATAGAGAAAAAATAATTTTGCACTCTTCAAAGTCGTTCCCCATGTCAAAGATTGGTGGGAAACTTTCTGTTAGCAAAATGAAATAGAGGAAACCTCACTATTTAAAGTCACGACCACCTGGGAATCCTTCAGGGATGTTATTAAGGAACAATACTACCCTGTCAGAATATGACGACTTGTATACCAAATGGACCACACTGTGGAAAGAAAGAGACCAAGCCGTGCCAGATTTCAAAAATATCTTCCATACCCTGCGCACCAATATGGGTATCAAATATTTAGAGCGACATATGGTGCTCAAGTATCGTGGTGCTCTGCATAGATGCATCCAGACCGAAATGGAGTTTCTAGACATCTCATCCTTGGGCGCGGCCTATTGATATTCCGTCAAAATTGATCAGAAGCTCAAACAAAAGATGCGACAATTTGGGCCTGGGAACCCCTCACAACAAAAACCAGGAAAAGGTGGCCCCAACCTACAAAACAAAGGACAGAGAAAATATGGACAGTACTAGGAAAACCAGTCCAAGCCGCAAGCGAAGAAGAACACTAGAAAGACAAAGAAGGATACCGGGAATTGGTGCGACTTCCATAAGATCCCTTAGCATAACACTACTGATTGCTGCTCAAAGTAGTCACTGGTGGCCGAAGTGAAAGCCTATGAATCAAATGCGGGTTCTGACTCTGAGTCACAACTAGAAAGGGGAAGACAGATCATTGACGTGGAACCCAGTTCCACCATTGCTACCACCAAGATCCAGCCTAGTGAACCAGACAAGCTAGAAGAAGGTGAGCACCTTTTTCATTCGCAGATGTGGGTAAAAGGCACCCCTCTGCACTTCACCATTGATAGCAATAGCCAGAAGAACCTCATCTCAGCAGAGGTCATCAAGCGGTTGGCCCTACTGACAACGCCGCACCCACAACCCTACACCATTGGATGGCTCCGCCAAGGAAGTGATCTTCACGTCATCCAACAGTGTCAACTGTCGTACGACATCAAGTCCTTTAAAGACGAGGTATGGTGTGATGTTGCTCCTCTCAAAGTTTGTAATGTTATTTTTGGCCAACCTTATTTATGGAATCGTCATGTTGTATATGAGTCTAAGCCTCGTAGTGTTATTATTAATTTGAACAAAAAATTGTACAGGATACCCGAGGCAGTCCCTCCTAGTGTTATTTCCCTGCTCTCTGCCAAGTAATGCAGGAAGGTCATCTCTTAGACTGGGAAATTTGTCTTCTTCGTGATTCACTCTTAGAGTAAGCAAAAGATCGCAACCACATCTAGGGCCTCTGCGACTGATCTCTCCACATAATATAATCAAGTGGATAAGGTCATGGAAGAATACTCATATATCTTCTCCTCTCCTACCGGGGTACCTCTGCACTGCTAGGTCAAGCATCCCATCGATCTAACCCCAGGTGCACCATTACCCAATGGGCCATTCTATCACCACTCTCTGTTAGAAAACAAGGATATCAAGAGGCAGATCCAAGAACTACTCCACAAGGGGCACATCCTTCCCAGCTCATCACCTTGTGGGAGCCCAATCGTACTGGTACAAAAGAAAGACAGGATCTGGCGACTCTACATTGATTATCGGGCCCTGAATAAAATCACAGTACAAAATCGATACCTAATTCCTCGAATCGATGAATTTCTTGATCAGCTCAAGGGGTCCAAATACTTCATTAAGATTCATTTGAAGTCTGGCTATCACTAGGTTCCAATAGAACATACAGATGTATGGAAGACCACCTTCAAGTCAAAAGAAGGTATTTTTGAATGGTTGGTCATGCCCTTTGGTTTGAAAAATGATCCAACAACTTTTATGAGGATGATGGATGATATCCTATGACCTTTCACCAATACTTTTGTAGTGGTGTATCTGGATGACATCCTCATCTACAACAAGACTTGGGTGGAGCACTTGCAGCATATTCAACAGGTTTTGCACACCCTACGACATCACAAACTATATGCAAACTTGGAAAAATTCTCCTTCGGCATGGACAAGGTCCATTACTTAGGCTACATCATTGATCAGCATGGTGTGCATGTGGATCCAACCAATATCTAGGTCATTTTTGACTGGCCAACCCCAACCACACTCACTGAGCTTCAAAACTTCTTGGGCCTTGTCAATTTCTATCGCAGGTTCGTGTTGGGATTCTCTCACATCTCATGGGCCCTCATCCAAGTAACCAGGGGTCGCGGTAAGGAAAAATTTGTGTGGGTATTTTCCCAAGAACAATCCTTCGATGACTTGAATCAATGTTTGTGATCATCCCCAATAATTTCATTACCGGACCTACAACATCCCTTTGAGATCAAGGCATATGCTTCAAACTATGTTGTGGTCGTCATTCTCACTCAACATGGACACCCTGTGGCATATCATAGTGAGACACTATCATATGTTGTCTGTAAGTACCCTACTTACGAAAAATAAATGTACTCCATTGTGAAAGCCTACTGCAAGTGGAGACATTACATTCTAGGGAAGGAGACAGTCATCCAGACTGATCAAAAGCCACTACAATTCATGTAGACCCAAGGAAAATTGCAGAATGACCACCGTCAGAAGTGGTCCACATACTTACAACAGTTCCACCTCAACACAAAGTATAAAATAGGAAGTACCAACCGAGTTGTTGATTTCCTCAACCGACCTCCAGTCATGACACTCACCACAGTGCTAGACTCTTGTGACCATGAGACCTTTGAATGGACTCACCTCTATGAGACAGACCCCGACTTCTCCACTGCCTACCAAATGTTGGGAGAAAATTCAGTGGGCGCTAATTTCCATCTTCAGGATAGGATGTTGTGTTGTCTGGGTCATCTCTGCATTGCATCAAGCGAGCGTGCGAAGCTAATTTGGGAATCTCACTACAGTGGGGTGGTAGGACACTTTAGCGTCGAAAATATAGTGTAAGTGCTGCAAAAACATTTCTACTGGCTGAAACTTCGACAAGATGTCGGAAAGTATATCAGGTCCTGCATCGCCTGTGCTATTGCCAAACTAACCACTAAGAAACAGGGCATGTACACCCCTCTTCCTACTCCTGACAATCCATGGGAATCCATCTCAATGGACTACATGTCGAGCCTCCCATCCACCAAGAGGGGAAATGACTGTGTTTTTGTGGTTGTTGATTTCTTTTCCAAGATGGCGATCCCGATCACCTGCAAGAAGAACATCATTGCAGAGGCCACTGCCAAGGTATTCTTTGAACAAGTATGGGTACACTTTGGGATCCCACAAACCATTGTCTCAGATCGGGATAGTCGATTCCTCAGCACATTCTAGTCGAGCCTCTGGTCACTACTGGATACCAAGCTCACCAAATCTACTACCTTCCACCCCCAGACAGATGGCCAAACTGAGGTCATCAATCGAATGATCGTACATATCCTTCACATGTACAATTCTAAGCACCCCTGCACATGGGATGAGTGTCTTCCCTATGTCCAACATAGCTACAATCGATCCTAGCATAGCTCAACTGGCCACAACCCCTTTCAGGTGGGGTTGGGATTCCAACCGTTGGGCCCCATGGATTTTGCACTACCCCTAACGACCAACTCGGTGGACTCATCCCCTACTCCACCAGAAGCTGACAAAGTCACCCGGTTCATTGAGTGGATCCAACACATCCGCCAATAGGTTCAATATATTTTACATAAGTACAATGCCAAGTACAAGCAACACCATGATCAATATCAGGTGACACATAAGTTTCGGGTGGGCGACAAAGTTTGGTTGCACTTGCAAAAATAACACCTTACAGGGCCCCATCAGAATCTTTTCCCACTCCATTATGGGCTTTACACCACCACCAAGGTTGTGGGTGATAATTATTTTGCGCTCAACATTCCCCCTTCCCTTAGCCTGCACCCAGTCTTCAACGTGGCTCTCCTTCGACCATATTTCCCACCATTATTGGACACCTCAAAGATAGCAGAGAAGTTAACACCAACATAGCTCAACCCTGACTGCATGCAACATGCATCCAGTGATAATATTTTGGACACATAGATAAAGGGAACTTGACAAAAAAGGATCCAGCTTTATCGAGTTGTCAAAGCAGAGCAACTCCTACACTAAGGCAAGTGGCTCACCCGAGGCCAAATTCAACAAAAAATTCTTCATCTGATGGGGGAACTCAACGCAATGGACATCATTTCTTCCTAAAGGGGGAGTATTGATCCAGATGGTTTTCGGTGGCCTCTCACCTATTCCAACTGGTCCATTTTGGCATTTTTCCAATTTGGTAGTTTTTTTCCTAGTTTTCGGGTCCCTGATTTACAGGGTTGTTTTGAGGCCCTAAACAACATTTTTAGGGCTTGCCATAGTCGAAAATGACCTTTGATTAATAAGAGAAAAATGTGTATTCCTTGGATAGACCTTTCCAACGTGGTATCATGCGTCTAAAACATAGATTGTATGCAAAAGTTACTACCCCGAGAAGTTGATGTACTAACTTACCCAAATGGGGCCCACATGACTTTTGGCGCTTCATCTCCTAGGGTTAGGTTTTTGGATGTCTAGGGTTTTTGACATTTCGGTTTATTGTAAAAATGCCTTCAGAGCCTCATTGTAATCATCCTACGGCGAATGAGCGCAACCGTCACATATCTTCTTAGAGATAATCCGCCACCATTCCAGCGAGCTTGTTTTTCACTGCATTTTATAGTTTCAGCTTATTTCCTTATTGTATAGAAACCCAGTTTTACTGTATCTCTATTATTCCATGTTAAGCATATTTTAATAATCTGTATTCATTTTGTTCTACTCATAAAATTCGGATCAACTAGAGTTCTAGCACTCTAGGGCTCTAGTAGTCACTTCTAAACAAGGTGTACTTGAGAAATTTAAACAAGTAGAAAAGCTAAAGAAAGAAAGAAGCACCTTATGTTTCTCTCATAGGGTTTAAGCAAGCAATTTCATAATCTTTAACATGAAATAAGTAAAATTTACCACAAACATTTATTACATGAAAAAATTTCATATTTTCTACTTCACCAAGAATAATCAAGCCAAACCCTAGTTGAAGATCTTCCACCATGAAAAATAGCCAAGATACACCATAAAAATCCTCTCCAAGAAGATGCACACTAGTTATTTTAGCCAATATCCCTTAAAGAGGGAAAACCATTCAGTCCACACTTGTTGTGATATGAGTTATAATGATAAAATGAGAGTACTTTATCTCTATTATACAAAACTTTGAACTTTAATTATTTTTAGGTCAAATAAAAGGTCGACCTGGCCAATTTACATTAAAATACAATTTTGACATAAATAAAATTAATTAACATCTAAAAACATGTTCAAAGGTAACATCATGCCCTTATAGGGTGGCGTTGATGCCCTAAGGTAGAACGTTGGGCTCATGATGCAGAATGCTTGGCCACCAAAGGCCCTAGATGATGCCCACATGCGCCACCCAGCTCACAACTGCCTCCAAAATGTAAACCCTACCTCTGGATGACATCCGGGGTAATGATGGTGACATCCTGAGATTTCAAAGGCCAACATCCATGTGGAAGAGAAAGACCCCCCTGGGTCTAGGTCTGCCAGGGAGCCTCCAAAGGTGACATCCTTCTTTCTTCATGGTGCAAATCTCTGATGTCTTCTTGCCCCTAGTTGGGATTACTTCATCCATCTGTGGGCTCTAAGCCCCCATGAAGGTCCAAGCTAATCATTCCCTCACATGTACATGTCCACCGGGAAAGGTCCTCCAGTAACAACAAGTACGCCCTCCAGGGGTTCATAACTCACATGGATCATAACATGTAAATCACATCCAATAATCAAATTACCCAAACATGTGCATCAAACCTCCCTTTACCTAGACAAATGCTCAAATATGTTATGCAATTTGATAAGTTAGGTTTGGAGAAGGTCTCAAGGTGTCCTATTGGGCTAACCTTCCTCAAGTTTTGGGTGTTTCCCAAGTGGGAGCCAATTCAAGTCATGTAAGTGTATGAGGTGGCATAGGGTAAGTTTTTGGGCATGGGGTGCAGTAATAACATGGAAATATAGGTCTTACATGTGGATGCCTTTGTAGAGGGTGAGCTGCACCTTGTCATAGATGTTATTGTTTCCTAGCCCTTTCATTTCCTTTTACGTTATATTAATTGCTTTTGATCTCTTTTTTTTTGTGCTTCAAGGGAATAATTGAGGGACATTGTCTTGGCTTTATCACCAAAGGTGACAACGTTATCCAAACAAATTTCACGGAGATGCGAAGGTCGGCTCATGATGAGACCCATTTTCTCTTGGCTATGCCACCAAGAGCCACTACCCTGGTTTGGTGACTAGATAAGTGGTAGTTTCATACCGCTACATGCCCATGGTGATAATAGGTCAACTCGTGATGAGACCTCCTATCACCAACTAGTACCTTGAGTGTTTATTTATCTTATGGGTTCCCTTTTGTTACTGAGAATAATTTTACTGCTTTCTCGGGAATCCCTGGGTGAATCAGCTCAAAGGTTTCAATGGGATTTTAACTCTTGACAACTACTTTTACCCTCTGGACCTTTCTCCCTTTCTTCCCACAAGGCAAGGTACAACCCTTTCTAGTGTGGCCAATCCCAATACCCAAACAAAGGTAGGGGGAGATGAGAGGAATAAATATGGAAAGTGGTAAGTATGGAGGGAACGTATGGTGAACTTTCACATACCCACTTAGTGGAAACCCATCCTAAAGGGAGATCAACTTACTAGGGAACCATGTCACCCTTCCAAGTATGAACAAATCAAAGAGAATAATTTCCAAGCAAACATTATGAAATGAAGGAGAATTCAATGCAACAAATTCAAGTGCTTCAAGAATCAGAGTGAAACATACCATGATACCCGGACTCATTACCTCATGGAAGAAGACTTACTGCTACTTCAGGATCAGGCTGGTGGGATGGATAATGTTGTTACTGATAAATGGGATGCATTGAAGAAAAGAGGGGCCCTCTGAGGCTATGCTCAAGTCATCTATCTCTTGGTACTCCATTTATAGGACCTGTGGGCCTAGAGACATGATCTCCTTAGTTATCCCTAGGGTAGGGGATAACATCTGGCTCCAACTTGGGGACATGTGTTCACCGTACAACGCATGAGAACCTAAACATCTCTGGTATGACCTGTGCCTGCTAAATCTCAACAAAAACGTATTAGTAATCCTTAGGGTGTTTATATAATCCCTTGTTCATATATGATATAATAATGAAAAGAACATCTCTAATATAGCATATAATCATGAGAATACATATATACATAATGGAAGAATACAATATGAAAATGAAACTACAACTATACTAATATGAAATGCAATGGTATATACAATGGATCCAAAATGCCTACCTAATATAACTTACCCATACATACCTATGGAGTCAAGTCTATGCCCCATGATGGGGTTTGAGGAGGCATCCACTAACTGGTAATGGTCATTTTCTTCCTTCCAGTGTAGACAAATAATAGGCATCATCGACTGACTTCATTTTGATTCTAAAAGGTCCAAGAAAAAACTCTTCATTGCCTTTAACATTGTGGACAAATAAAATGAAGACTTTTTCAACTGTTCCTTTTACCAATAAAGGTAAAATATCTATCTTACTCCTCACCCCGATTGACATTTATTCACTTCCCGAAGTTCAGTTTTTCATCTCTCAGAATTCTGATGAATATACTGTATACCTTGACTCGACTCTTGTTGAATCTCCTATATATTCACCCTGTGAGTCTGAAGAAATCAGTCCACCATTTCCAAGTCCCTCTTTTTCAATTTTCCTGTCCCTTGATGACCAGTTTCTTGAAAACATATTTCCCTATTCAGCCCCAACCAAAGGGTTGCCACACCCCTTTAAAAGTCCCCTTTATAATCTCCAAGTTTCACCCTCTAAATTATTAATGGCTGCGGCTGGAGGCGGTGGGGTTGGGGGTGGTGCCATAGGGGGTGCTGGAGGAGGAGGAGAAGGCGGTCAAGTACCACTCCCTTGAATATTTTCCAAAGTAGCTGCTAGGTATGCCCCTTTGGTCCTCCTAGTTTCTCTCCATGACCTACCTGAAAATTACATGAAAAATCCATCGAAATTCACAGGAGAAGGTGATTTAACAGCAACATAACACATCAATTTATTTTATCCATTTGCTAACATCCTTGGTCTCGAACATGAGGATGTTTATTCAAGACTTCTGGTTCAGAATTTTGAAGGACAGGTGAGAACCTGGTTCCGAGGTCTAGCAGTAGGATCAATAAGGTCTTACGATGAGTTGGAAAATGCTTTTGTCAGACAATGGGGAGAAAGGAAAGATCATCTCTACTATCTAACTGAGTTTGGGGCTCTGAGAAAGAAAAATTCAGAATCAATTCTCGAGTTTACCCAAAGGTTTAATAAATTGTATAATAAAATTCCAGCTGAGGTTAAATCGTCCCAACCTGCACCTGATCTAATAAAACTTACCATGTTTACCAACATATTATTTCCTGGCTTCCCATTTTAGGACCAAATCACCAGGGAGGAATTCTCTGTCTTTAGCCTTTTGTTCGAATAAGGATTTCATATTATCTTGATACTTCTGTATTTTTTCATCTGCTTCGGCCCTATTTTGTTGAACTTCAATCAGTTGGTTTATCCTCCTGGTAATGTCATTTGGCTCTTCGTTTGAATCCTGGAAGAGCTTCATTACCGACAGCGCTAGATTTATTGGTAGAATGACGTTAGCACCATATACCATATGAAATGGAGACATTCCAATTGACCTTTTTGTACCTATCCTGTTATCCCACAAAGCATACTTTAAATTCACATGCCATGCTTTCTTATTTTCAGTCAGTATTTTCTTAATTATAGTGATCAGGATTTTGTTAGATGACTTAACTAACCCATTTCCCTGTGGATAATAGGCCGTGGAGTGTCCTAGAACAATATTATATTTTTGGCAAAAGCTTATCATGGCCATGGACTTGAAGGCCTGAGCGTTATCAGTCACTATTTTTTGAGGACAGCCAAATCTTGATAGAATATTATCCTCCAAAAAACTTATCACTATTGAGTTAGTTTCATTTTGAGTAGGAATAGATTGCACCCATTTGGTGAAATAATCTGTAGCGGTTAGAATCCATTTGTGTTGAGCGCTCGAGTGTGGATGAATTTCTCCAATAAAATCAAGACCCCATTGTTGAAATGGAGATTCAGTTTTAACTGACACTAAAGGTAATGCCAAGACTTTTTGCTTGCCTGTAAACAACTGACCAGGATTACAAGTTCAGACTTTAGTGTTTACATCAATGAACAATTTGGGCCAGTAATACTCGGCTCTTAGGATTTTATAAGCCGTTGCTCGCCAAGCATGGTGTCCTCCACACACTCCCTCGTGGAATTCATCTATAACCTTTTATGTTTCAGTTTCTATTAAGCATCTTAGTAGGAAACCCAGGGGGTCTTTCCAATACAATTTACCATCTATAATACAATATTTTACAGTGTGTAACTTCAATGTTCTATATTTAGATGGGGTTAGTTCACTAGGACATTGAAGGGTCAGTAAATAAGAAACAATATCACGATACCAAACTGAAGAAGATATTTTTTGCAGAATTTCAGTTGTGGGCATAGTGGCATCGAGTTCATTTATCTCTAAAAATCCTTCGTTCTCCTACAGATGATTTATTCCAAGTGCTTTCAATTTTGATTCAACCAATAATTTAGCCAAACCCCGACCTTTAATAAGTTTAGTTGGTTTAACTTCTAGTTCGAACTCCTAAATTTTGGCTAACCATCTGTCCCTCCTTCCATCACTGCCGATTTGAACCAGTATATCCTTAATAGAACTTGTAGGCACATAAGCAATGATCTTTGAATGCAATACGTATGTTCTGAAATCTTTGAGAGCTTTCACCATTGCATAGGCTTGTTTTTCCAATATGTCGTATTTTAGCTCAACATCTCTGAGACTTTTACTAAAAAATGCAATGGGATGTTCAAAACCCTCATCATTTTTCTGTAATAATACGACTGCAATTGTATGCTCAGAAGCGAAGGAAAAAATCAAAAAATCTTTCAAATAATCAGGACTCGCTAGTACTGGTTCTTCACTTATAACCCTTTTGATGCGTTGAAATGATGCTTTGGCTTCAGTAGTCCACTTAACCTCACTGTCCTTCTTGAGCATATCTGTAATCAGTTTAACGATTTCATCAAAGTTTGGGATAAATCTCCTCAAGAAATTTATTTTTCCTAAAAATGACTGAATTTCTTTTACATTTCTAGGAATATTTATAGTATTTATTGCTTCGATCCTTTTCGAGTCGATATTTATTATGTCCTTACACACTATATGTCCCAAGAGTTTACTTTTTTGCATTGCGAAATGAGATTTCTTGGAATTCAGTGACAAACCAAATTTGCAATATTTTTCGAAAGTTTGCTTGAGGTGTACTAGATGTTCTGCATCAGATTTAGAAAAAATAGTTAGATCATCAAGGTAAATAACAACAAACTTATCTCTTTCACCAACAAAGGTGATATCCATATCTCATTGGAAGGTTTCTCCTGCATTCATTAAACCAAAAGGCATTTTTTCATACATAAAGGTACCCCAAGGGGTAGTGAACACAGTTTTTTCTTTGTCATCTTGATGTACTACAATTTGATTGTAGCCTGGAAATCCATCAATCATAGAAATTTTTTTAGCTCCAACTACTTTCTCTAAAACGTGATCCATCTTAGGCAATGGATAATTGTCTTTAAGTGATGACCGGTTTAGATTTCTAAAATCTACACACAGTCTGATTTCACTGTTTTTCTTCCTTACTAGGACTAAATTAGCTACCCACTCAGAGTATCTCAGTGGGACAATAATCTTTGCATCCAAAATTTTCTTGACTTCTTTCTCTATCACATGCAGTAATATAGGGTTAATCTGTCTGAGTTTCTATCTAAAAGGTTTAACACCTTGTTTCAGAGGGATTTTATGTTCCATTATAGTAGTGTCATAGGTTCTCAATTCGTCGTAGGACCAAGAAAAAACATATTTATATTGTCTAAGCAAATCGACATACTTATTTTTCATTTTAGGGGGAAGGTACTTAGACAATTTTACCAACCTGGGATTTTCTTTGGTACCTATATCACAATCTTCAACCTCTTCTGCCTGAGGCTGTAAAGTGGACTTCAAAGGGATGTCATAATGATTAAACAACCTTTCTAAGGGAATCAGACCCTTGGGGATCTAATTATTTTTCAAAATAATCATATGGTGATAAGCAATCTTATCTTGAAACTCTTGGGGATCTTCTCCTTCCTGCATGATCCAAACAGGATCATTCTGTTTTTCTTGGTAGACATGTGTTTCGGAAAACTCATTTACCATTTCTATAAATTTCCTGAGTTTTTCATCATCCTCAAAAACCTGCTAATGTTGTATGTTATTCGGTATGGAGGGCCTATGTCTCATCTCTATATGATATTTAAGTTTGAAAACCGTTTGAGGTGCGAAGATCGAGGCTGCTTTAGCCAACGAATCTTCTCGTTGATTTTCAGTCCTAGGTATGAAATGAACATTAACTGATGAAAATAAGTTATCAATTAGATCCCAAGCATAGTTCATATAAGCTCTTAACCTCGGGTGCTTAGCCTAGTATTGACGATTGATTTGTTTTATGATCAGTTCAGCATCACCGTAGACTTCTAAGTTTTTAATTTTTAATTTTCTAGTAGCTTCTAATCCTAGGACTAGAGCCTCATATTCACAAACATTATTAGTATAATCAATGTACCATTGTAATCTATAAGAAAAAGGTATAATGAACTCATCATCGGGTGCCATAAAAATCACTCTGGCTCCTTCTCCTTCACAAGATGAAGCGCCATCAAAAAATATTTTCCAAACTCCTGAACTATATACATCTTTATTTATTTTTTCTTCTTTTTCTTTTTTCTTTTCTGTACAACTTTCTTCTATACATACATCAATATCATCATCAATATATAGAATACAATTCCCTATATCCTAATAAGCAATATAGACATGGTATTTATTTGGGTTAAGTGGGTCACTTACCGTAAACGCCAACCTGGTTTCTTTGTGCAAGCGCGTAAACTGTCCTCCAAAAATTGGGATCCTGGTGTATGTCATGTCGAGTTGGAGGGATCCTCCAAGTTTGGTGCCCCAAGACCTGGATAAAAACATGCCATACTTTGGGTTTATATCAGCAACAACCACATCCATTAGAACATTTTTCATAGGTATCTGTGCAAGATTAACTACTAAATCTTTTATCATACCTATACATTTGACTTTTCTCGAATCAAACAAATACAGATATCCATAAGGTTGAGTGATTTTGAGACCAATTCTATCCATAATGGCTTTAGGAATTACATTGTGAGAGGCTCCAGAATCCAACATGCAATTATGGAGCAGGTGATCGTGCACAATTAGTGTGATATAGAAAGGGGCAATGGTATCTCTAGCACCTTTGAAATGTGGACCGAAAATTATATTAGGCTTGTCATCTTCTAGATTTATCATGTCAGCCTGACTTTCATTGTCTGAAAAAATAATTATTTTGGTAATTTGTTTTCTGTATATTGGATTTTTTTCCAGTTCGACAAGAGGTATAGGGATTTTGATTTTATTAATTTCATTTTCTAGACTAAAATTTCCCGTTGTTTTATCAAATTCTGTGGTTTGGGCTTCTATCCCTTTCTTTTCAGTTTTATTTTTTTGTGAGCTTTTTGTTTTAGCCACTGGATCCTCTGTTTGCCTTGTGTTGATGACTAATGTTTCTGTTGGCTTTGCCTTGGTAGGATGTGTGTCAACAGTCTTGGTTTTAACAGACTGCTTTTCAATAGATTTTGGAACTGCCTCATCTGTTTCCCCCCTTGGCAGGATTTTCTTCGCTAGGGTGGTTGTGACGTTCTTGTTTCTAGACCTTAGATTGTACTTCTGGAGGAGTTCGGCCATTATGTCATCAACAATTTCTTGATAGGTTGAATCTTCTGTAATCTCGTCGTTCTTGTTATTCTTCACTCTGTATTCTGTATTTAAGGATTTTTCGTAATCTTGTCTCATCAAATAAGGTTGTTGACAGTCATCGCCAAGATTACCTATGTCTTCTTATAATTATTCAAAATCTTGCATGTCTTCCCCTCCTATAAAATTTCCGGTTTTAAAGGGGGTTTGAATCTTTTGGTCCTCATTCTTAATTTTTCCTTGTTGTGTTTGAGGGTTAGGATTCCTTCTGAAATCCTTTCTAGGGAAATGATCATTTTTTTATTGATCCAATTCCATTATTGAGATCTTATTCAACAATTGTTTAATTATTCTCGCCATATCATCCATCTTGTCCTCTGAAGACCACCTGGATCCAAAGGGTCCTCCTTGTTCCCTGTACCTTTTGGTTTCTTTATTTCCTGTTTCAAATTTTGTTTTTAACTTACTTGATGCCATCATATTTGAATCAATTTCTAAAGCATCATCCTGCATTTTAGTGAGATCTACAGATCTCCTTTCTCTCAATAACAAAGCGAAATCAAGATCAAAATCCCCAGCAAAAGTTACTTTCGCTGCAGGTTGGGACAATTTAACCTCAGCTGGAATTTTATTATACAATTTATTAAACCTTTGGGTAAACTCGAGAACTGTTTTTCTAGATCGGATACAGGCGAAGTCTGTTTGTCATCTAGATTCTTCCTGGTATTCTTTCGGTTAAAAGCCAATTTATTAATCGTGGATTCGCCAAGTGAAAGATGAAAGTAGCCTTATAAAGTTTTCAATATTTGTTCACTATCAAAGAAAGAAATTATCAATGTCGTTCTTCCCAAGGAAAATAGTTTTGTTTCTTCATTCCCTGACAATGACGCCAAAAAGATGTTGTTCCCAAGTTTATACTTTAAGGCTTTAAAGTATACTGTCAAGGCATCCGAAAAAATAAAGAGGGTTTAGGTATAAGAAAAGGAAAACATTTCTTTAGGTAAAGAAGCTATGCTTGGTTTCTGAGTTTTCTTTGTCTACCTTCCAATCACTCCTGGGCGCTTATGTCCTGTTCAATGGCTGCCCATGAACGTTCAAGTTCAACCCGGGTGGTAGTTGTCTCAAGGAAAATATTAAAAAGGGTTAACGTGATGCTATTCTGATCTGTGAGTCTGGGTTCTATGTTAGGCTGTCTTGTGACAGGAACAGTCATGAGGAAAATAAAACTTAAAGATCTGTTATTTTGTTCTTTTAAATTTTGTTGTTTCTATTTTAGATCATATGAGAGAAGTTCCCAAATTTGAATTAATAATATAACTATTTAGAGGTTGTTTCCCGTTCCTGAGTTAAATTGAAAATAATAAATGAGATGAAAGAAAACATAAATCTGTTTAAACAATGTGAGGCATCAAGCATGGAGGAATCTCACTTTGTTACAGAAGAAGAAAGTAGGTGAGAAAACTTTAATGAAGAATAAAAATATAGTGATCTGAATAATCCACAGGTCTTTTGCCTGCTAATAGCAAACACAGAGGAAAATATGCAAATGATTAGATAATCAAATAAAGCATAACCACAATAGATGTTGTACTAAATTGTAGTTTAAACATTCATCAAAGGTATATAAGAAATGATGTTGAACATGAAATTACAGAGGAGTACATAACTCAAGGTTGAGAGAATATGGAATCTCTGTTTTGCATTGTCATTAATCCTTATAAAAGAGAAGTCTCTCTGCTACAATCGGCCCGAAGAAATCCTACTTCTAGTCTCTTCAAATTATATTTATACAAAAGTCATCAACCCTAAACGGTTGGTATTTTCCTAACTCTTAGGTGCTAACGGTTACAGAATACAAACTTAAACCATTTCGCTTGATTACCTTTTACCTCTTTGTCACTTTGACAAAATGAGCATGCATATGTTGCTTCGTTATCTCTTTGAAGTATCTCCTTCATTTGGTCCGAGACACTCAACGTACCTGCCAAGAAAATGTACTAGGATTCTAGAAGGTTGTGTCATATCCTTTACTTCAAACAAATAAAGATTCCTCTAAATTTTCGACAACTTTTCTTCAAACCTTTTATCTTCGAACTTTACTGATTGCAATTGTAAATTCAGTTTCACCAGCCATGTATCCATTAGGGTGACATCAACCTATTTTAATTGCTAAATTTAAATTTGAGTTTCATTCAAACTCTCTTTTAGGTTCAGTTGATGTCTTGTAACATTGATCTATCCTAGTAGTCCAGGGCAATCGCCCTTTCCAATGTCTAGCAATTTTTTTTATCTAATAAGCCGAAAGTCTCTTCACATTCTTCCTTATCTCTTTTTCCATTTTCTTACTTTCAGATATATTAGCCTCCCATACCTTCAACATGATATCACCCTTGATCTGTTCAGTGACAGATAATTTAGGAGCTACTGGTACCTCTTCTTTAGCTGAAAATATGGCTGCCTTTTGGAAAGTGATCCGGGCTTGTATAGCCTCTTTTTCTTTGAAAACAATGTTCTCCAATGATTGAATTACGTCCCGAAAATGGTTTTGGATGATAACTACTTTATAAAACAAGCTTTGTTGTTCTGCCTCTAGCTTCTAGTGTACTTCCAGTGCCTGGGCTTGAAATATTGTTAAATTTATCACCTGGCTTTCAGTAGAACTCAATTTATATTTCAACTGCTTTACTAATTCCTCTTGTTGAATGACCTTTCCTTGAATGGATTAAATCTTCTTATACATCTCATCTAAACTAGACTTGAGCAGTTGAATCTCTTATTTGTCGACAGCTCTGGCATGTTCCAGTCTTTTATTTATTTCATCTCTAATATTTTTCTCTGTATTCTTTATTTGACTTTGCAACTGGGCTATCATTTTATTTTTCTACTGCATCCTTGATTTCATATTATCAATTGAGAATAGGTTGGTCATAGAAAAATCCCCCAAAGAGCCTTCTACTTCCAAGGCAAAGTCTTCCTCTTCTAGATTTTGTCCATCCACAAGTATCCTGTGTTTTTTTTACCATCGTACATTCTTTCAAGTGCATTTCTTGTTTCACTACAACCTTCCTTTTCTTACTAAAAAAGAAGTTAGAGGAAGGTATTTATTCAATAGGGATTGGGTCAAGATCACTTACATATATAGTTCTGAGATGGGGAGTCCCAAAACTTGATTGTAAAGGAGTCAAGGTTGTAATCAGACTGGCTAATTTTGTGAATTGTATTCCTTCTTCCGTTTTGGGGGTATCGACAGGAATAGTTGATGATAAAGGAGGAATCATTTGATTCAAATTTAAAGGTATCTTGGACGTAAATCCCATTTCATACCCTGGATGTTTTGTCCATGAATTTTATGATCTTTGTGAAGACCCTTCAGGATTCTTTGGGTTCTCCTATGTAGTCCCTTTATCTTGAGATTTCGATTCAAAACCTGGAGGTATTTCTTCTTGTTCTGAAGGACAGGTTATTGATTCCCCTTGTATTATTTTTGGAAACCCACTTCATCTGTGCTTCTGGAAAGCAAGAAAGCTAATCTGCAGGTCAGGGGGTAACGCCTGGAATCTCTCTAATATCTCCTCATATGCTCTGGCTCCTTTGAATATGTCATCACAGGGATAGTCTTCATGCTCACACGTTTTCATGTTTCAATGAGCTAGACGATTTCCCATAATTTGGTATGGGTCATTCTTTCTGAGTTCAAGATATACCATCTTAATGTCTTCTAATTATGCGGCTTCCACTTTGGAATGGCCAATATTAAGCAATGAAAACATCCCAATCTATACAGAAAAAAACTGGCCAAAATTTCTTCTGAGCTGGTTTTAACTTTGCACCAATGCCTCATGTTATTATCTGGTGTGCCACTTCTCTGCACACCAGTCTATCAGGGAGAAATTTAGGGAGAGCATGGGGGGGAATTGAACATCTGAAGACTCTGACATAAGATATATTCTCTTCGATAAACCAATCAACAATTGTTTTTAGGTTTCCCATGATTTTCTCTGAAATCTGAGGGGGTGGGTATCCATACAATATTTGATGCACAGGTATCACTACATAGTGACAGATATCATAAAATAAATCTTTTTCTTTCTCTTCCCATAATTGAGAGTGATAGAAATGGATGGGTTCTGCATAGGTTGAATTCTAGTTCCAATTCATCAAAGGGAAAGGGGTCATATAACAGAGAGCGTCCATAATATATGCATACATATAAAAAGACGCAGGTTGTCCTTTTGACTTTTCTGTTTGGTACTCTACAATCTCCTTGGTTAGGTTATCTGATAAAATCTTACCCGAGTTGACAGTGTAACCCTTGGCTACCTCGTGTATAATTGGCACCCATTCCGCAAGGAAATGGGTAGGGATTTTCCTCCCAAATAGTCTGCATAACATCATTGTTATATAAACCATGTATTCATTTAATGATTATATGGCATAAACACCATGGGTATCAACTCTAAATTTTTTTGGAATTCCCCACCATTCTTTGATTATATTTGGATATGTTTGGTCAAATTATGTACACTCCTTTCTTTGAAATTATTCTACGAATTCAGAATTATAAATATATTTATAAAAAAGGGATAGATTATACATTACTTGAATATTTTCTTGTTGGACACACCTACTACACTTAGAGGGGGGCGGGGGGGGGGTGCGGGTGTGAAAGAGTGTGGGGATCTTTTTCCCAAAACTTCCCTCTTACACAAAAACTCCTTAGTTAACATTCAAAATTTGCTCATTACTCATTGCTATCATTTATAACCAGTTAAATGTGAATACATATCATCAACAAATCATCTCCACAAGGAACACAAAGAACACAAGATGTATGTACAATTTTTCTTTTTATTATGGACTTCAATCCGGGGGTTTTTCAGCAACAACTGAATAGAGTACAACTCTACAAGAGAACCAGCTCTA
>ML776804.1:1810288-1868543 GCA_009831015.1 Picea engelmannii
CAAGGCATTGAGACCTATCCCCATTATCCAAGGAATTATAGGAGAAACCATGTTCCACTTGGAGGATATGGTAATATTAATATTAAAATGGTAATATTAATATTAATATTAATATTGCAGCCTAAAATATTAATACTAGAGGCGGGCAATAGGGACCTGTATGGGCTAAATCATAGTGAATGATAGTGTTTTTGATGCCATGTTAACATAACCGATTATTCTTGAATAAGTGAAACTAGTTTTTTCCTTCATATTCATAACTATATGAAGTTGTTGATTAGAGATTATTTTGTAACCAATGTGAAGATATCTAATATTGATGTAAGTGCTTATATTTGATCATTCATTGGTATTAGAATCAAGACTTAATGGTGTCCACCCTTTGGAGGTTTTGACATGTATAAATGTTATGCATTATTGATTCACATGTTCAATGGCCTATTAATTGATGGGTTGTTTACCTAGAAGGTTAAGAGGTTGATAGATTGGTGATCCTTACCTTTATTTAGTGTATATGGGTTTAAATGTATTAACCTTGTTCCTAAGGATTGTCATGTTTAAAAGTGAAGATACCTTTCATCCATGGTGTTGTAGATGTCCGGTAAGAGGAATTTGTCTTAGGGATACTATGAATGAGTTTGATTGATGTTAAACCAATAATATTTGGTGGTATATTTGTATTGTTAACAANACTTAGTTGTAACCACCCTTGAGTGTCATGTATGCATTGAAAGAGTAGACCTCTTATTTATGCATAGTAAAGTTATTATTCATGAATAGGATTGTATATGTCCATTAATTTGAATGCATGTCTATTGATATGAATGCATGGATGTGTTTAATTGTTGAACATGAAATTGTACTTGTTATGCTTTGGATAAAACCATTTTTAACTAGTTGTCTTCATCTTGAAGGTTATGCTATGTTGTTTACTTTGAATGATAGTTTTGAGTGGGTTGTATGCAACTCTTCATAATGAGCAGGTATGAAATGATCATATAGCAAGTGTGCAATAGTGTTATGTATGACATGGTATAATACATATTTTCTCTTGTTGTTAGCTACCATATGAAAGAGAGAAACATATTTTAATTATGCCTTTGAAATTTATCATGTGAGTGATTGTGAACTTTCATATAATAAACTAGTCTTAAGTCTATTATGGTAATATTAGTTTTTTTACACAAGAAAGGGGTTTATATATTAAATCCAGTGGTATAACCACTGTAGAGAAAACTTACATAATTCTACCCTGCGATCAGTGCGGGAGCTTCAATATTACAAAAGGGGTTGCCATGCTATAAAGTCCTAGAATTCCCATAACAGCCGAGAGTCCAAAATATAACTAAACTCAGAATAAGAACCGGCTTACAACACGATTGTCTAAGTTGCATAAGGGCCTATACTCCAACTTACAAAGAAGAGAACCAGAGATCCAAAAAGAACTAATTCCAAGAAAGAGGAAATAGGGATTAAACCTTTCAACCCAAGATGGAGGAGCTTGCGCTCGTGGTCTCATTCCCCCCTGCATCTGTCTGGAAGCTCTGTCATGCAGCTTGAATTTCCATCTTTTCAATTCTTAGTTCCATATCAACAATTTTGTTGTTAGCTTGATGAGTTGTGTAGGTGAGAGCTTCTACCACTTCCTCCCTTAGCTGGATTAGATCTTCCTCCATCATTTCGAACCTCCAACCTCCTTCCCCGTCAAGACGGAGCAGGAATCCTCTATGTGCGCTAAGCGTGTGTTTCAGCCTACGAATTTTGAGTTTCAAGGAGGGCGAGGGATTAGGGGGGGTGGTTGAGTTGGAACTGGACTCCATGGCGAGAGCAATGGAAAAAGACCAGGAGGGAGGCCTAGCTGAGGAAAATGGGTAGAAACTAACCAGGGGAAAGACTGGGAGCTCAAGCCAGATGAGAAACCAGACATAATTGGGAAGGAAAGATGAGCAGGAGCAGTTCGCCACCTTCCTGAATTTAACGGTATCTCGCTCGTGTGCCGCCATGGGAGGAGGGGGGGCTCACGTGAGTGCCATGCAGTGGGATAAGAGATCTGTGTGGAGGTGCAGGAGGGACGTGAGTTGAAGGACAGGGAGGGGGAGGGGAGGGGAGGGGACGCAAACAATGCAGTTAAGTATTTTTGCATGGGAGAAGGGACAAACAAGGGAGGTGGAGGAGGGTTGCCACGAGTATGATGTCGGGAGGGAATGAAGGCCACTTTCCCTGGGAGGCCCAGCTGAGTGCTTGATGGGTTTCGCTAAGGGAGAGGGACGGAAATCAAAGTTCCATTTAGGGAGAGCTGACCCCAGCTCAAGTGGGTGGCGGCTTTGGAAGCTTGGTCAGGTTCGGCATTGAGATGAAGGAGCACATGAAAGAATTCAATTTTTGGAAGGAGCGAGAGAGCCGCGTGATTTTCTTGAGAATGTAGCACAGATTCATTTGAGTAGGCAAGGTGTTGGTGACCATAGCTTGGATTAAAATCTGGGAGTCGCCTATCACCATTATTTCTTTGATTTGTAGCTTCTGGGCTTGTATAAGTCCTTGCCAAAGGATTAGATCTTCTGCTATATTATTAGATTCGACTCCAAGCCCCAAAGAGTAGTCTAATTCCCGTAGTTCACCAGATTTTGTGATCCTTAGTGAGAGGAGGGGGGGCTTTGAGGTCTGGAGCGAGGCTATGTATCCAATATTTATCAGGGGAGTTGAGATAAAGGGAGTTGGTGCAAGGCCAAAGGTAGGAGAGGCAATCTCCCAGTAGGGCTTTAGCTTTGGCAAAAACGATGCCAGGAGAAGCGGTCAGATTTTGGAAGATTCTGGAGTTTCTTTCGAGCCAAATTTTCCAAAGGATGAATTTAGGGAGGGACATCCAGCAACACTTGATTTGAGGTTTGGTCTTGAGAGGGAAAGAACAGAGGGTGGCCCAGTTTTTTAGCAGATTGGGTATGTCAGGAGGGAGTTGGTCAGAAGGGATCCCTCCTGGCAGGGCATGCCGCCAAACTTATTTTGCAAAGGGGCAATTGAGGAGCAGATGGTCAGCAGATTCTTCATGGATTTGACAGAGAGGGCATCAAATTCTAGGTTTAGCGGCTCAGAGTAGTCCTAGTGCTTTAAATTCATTAATTGTCTGTTAAATTATTAGTAATGGAGCACATATCAATTAAAAAATTATTATGGTAATATTAATATTAATATCAAAATTGTAGCCTAAAATAATTTTATTTTTTATAAATAAATATTGGTCGTCGCAATTGCGATGCCAACCTTAATTGTTGTGACAACTTTGTTGTATAAACAACGAAAATATGTCGTCGCATGTGCGACGACAACTTCAATTGTTGTGACATATTTTCTATATAAAAATGAAAAGTTGGCATCGCCTGTGCGACGACAAATTCAATTGTTGCGACAATTGTGCTATATAAAAACGAAAATTTATCGTCACACGTGTGACGACAACTTCAATTATTGCGACAATTTTGTTGTATAGAAACAAAAAGTTATTGTCACACATACGACGACAACTTCAATTGTTGCAACAATTTTGCTATATAAAAACAAAAATTTGTCGTCGCACGTGTGACGACAACTTCAATTGATGCAACAATTTTGTTATATAAACAACGAAAATTTGTCATCGCACGCGTGATGACAGCTTCAATTGATGCAACGGTTTTGCTATATAAACAATGACAAGTTGTCGAAAAGTTGTCATCACCAGTGCGACGACTGATTAAATTATTGCGACAGATTTTCTATATAAACCATGAAAGTTTTTGTCGCAATGGACGTCACAATTAGGAAGAAATGTTGGTTTCACAAAGTTTGCCTATATTGTCGTATTGGTGACGATATTTCTTTTTTTGTCGCAATTGCCTATGCTATCTCTCTTGTGACGTTTGTTCAATTTTGTCACAATTTCCATGTGACATAAAATGACATTTCAAAGACTCACGATTCGTCGCAATGTTAATGACATAACGTCGCAAGAGCATCGAAACAACCGTCGCAAAATGACCCAAATATGCTAGTGAGACTTACTGCTACTTCAGGATCAGGCTGCTGGGATGGATATTATTGTTGTTGATAAATGGGATGCACTTAAGAAACGAGGTGCCCTCTGGGGCTATGCTCAAGTCATCCATCTCTCGGTCCTCCATGTCTATAATGGATCCAAAATGCCTACCTAATATAATTAGACACTGCTAATACTCAAGTTTAGCTTAATCATTCATGGGCAGAAATTGAACGAGACATAAGTTCCCAAGAACGTTGGGAAGCTAGATGCAGACAACCTAGAAATTAGCCATAACCTTCTTTTCACTTCATCTTTGACCTTATTTTCATGTCCTTAGACCCTCATGTTTCTAGGAGAAGAAGAGGTTTATCACCTGAAATTAATCCTATTGTTGAAATAGGAAGAAGGAATGTTGTGTTATCGACCCAACAAAGTGCTCTAAGAAGAACCTTGTCTGGTTCATCCAATTGGTCTTTTTCTCCCTTACCTATCATCCACAATATGGCATCTAGTGATGGCTTTGGTGGAACTGGAAGTGCTTCCTGTTCTCATTCTTCAACTTCGTCAGTGATTGGTAGATTATATAGTCACCATGTCCCTATCCAATCTACCACAAACCCCACCAAAGTCATTAAAAAGTATGGGATTTTTCAATTTGACGAATATGCTACAACCACACTGTGGCATGTTTCCTCTCCTCTTAACCTGGCGCCTGCTACTTGTCCACTTCCTAAATTCAAAGAGAAACTTCCTAGGTTTTCAGGAAATAACATTGTCACTACAAATGAACACCCGGTGGAATTTTCTAATGCCTGTAACAACATAGGATCTAATGAAAACAATACTTGCATGCGTTTATTTGTCAATTCCCTGGAAGGGAAGGTTGCAACCAATTTCTTTGACCTTCCTCCTAAGATTTTGTTTACTTGGGAGGATTTAGTCTATTGGTTCAAATCTAGTAATGAGAAATCTAAAATCCCAACTGAGCAGTTACGAAAGTATAATAACATCGCTTATAAGGATGGTGAAACCATCAAGTCCTTCAACTTGTGTTTAACCAAGTTATACAATCAAATCCTTGAACTCATTCAACCTCATAACCAAGATGATTTCATGCATTATTATAATGAATTACCTTCCCCCTACCATCATAGGATTGAGGAAAAATCCATTGATAACCTTGGTTCCTCTCTGCATACTTTCTTAGAGTATGAAGAACAACTTGAAAGAACAGGTCTTCCTCAGGGAGAAACGGTTAAACATACAGACATGTACGCCCTTTTACATCTTTTACAAGACATGAATAATCGTATGATAGTGTATGAGAAAAAGGGAAACGTCTCCCCTCTCACACCTGGAGCTTCATCCTCTTTTGCACCCCCCTTTAGAAATCCAAACGAAAATCATTTTCAGTCTAAAGCTATCATGCCTCGGAGTTGGTGTAACTTTTGCGAGGAACACCACGAGGAAACCACATGTGAGGTAAAGAAGAGTGCCAAAGATAAGATCTTTGGTAAAAGACCAGAAACTACCATCGTTGTTGTAGATTTTGCAGAGCCAAAATATGTCATTATCATCAATAATAGGAACAAAGCCTACGCTCCCAAAGGAAAATATGATCCTACCCACAATTCTTCTAGCCCGAGCTCATCCTCACCAACTGCTACTGTTCAAGTTCCTAAGGTTCCTGACAGTCAAGGAACTACCTCTCCTCTCCCCTCTTCCAAATACAATATTCTAAATCAGTTGGCCAACATCAAAGCAGATGCCACCCTTCTGTACATGGTTGTCGTCCATGAACAACAGAGACATCTAAAACATTTCATGGAAGGAAAAACTTTTGTTGTATCCAATATCTCTAAAGAGGTAAATGAAGAGGATTCATCTATAAATAAAGTAGGTGTACATAACTTTAGATACCCTGTAAAAAATCCCCCTTTTTATATTTCTGTAAAGATTATGGATAAAATCGCCCATTGTTGCCTCATTGATGGTGGTTCGGGCCCAAGTGTAATGAAAAATATTATTATGGAAGATATAGGCTTTTCTTGTACAAATGAAAATGTCAGGAGCATGCTCTCTTATAATAGTCTACAACAAACGACCATAGGTGAGATCAAAGATGTGACCTTAGTTTTGTGCGCACACCCTAAAATAAGGACAACCCTTAATATTTAGGTAATTGATATGCCAGTAAGAAATTACTCAATCATCTTAGGAAGATATTCGCAAGCCTTGACAGGTGGATACCTCTCACTCAATGGGACAAAATTATCCATTCCTAGGAATGGTAAAAAAATCATAGTCCTTAGAGAGGGAAGGATTTCACCTTACATAGAAAGTGTCCCACAACCTAATGTGAATTATATCGAAGAGGACCTTGGGGTTTATTCCATCTTTTCCAAGGAGGGTAACATTCCCTTGGAACAAATCGACTTAGACGACAGTATGTGGCACATGCACTTTGATGGTGTTGGAGCCACCTTTGTTTGTTTTAGCCTTTTTTTAAATTTTATATTTTAATCCTTGAAATCGAAAGTTGGTTTTGGTATTTTCCTTTATTTTCCCCAAAATCTCAGAAGTCTCATCACGCAAGCAGTGACGGTTATCATACTCTTAAGGAAATATTTTTTTTATTTTTTTTGAAATCGTTTAAACGAGTCTCTCCTTTTCTTTTTTTCTTTTTTTACCTCGGGATGTCGTATGTAGGAAGTTATAGATTACATAGTTTACAAGTCCTGAGGGGAGAAACAATGAAATAGTTTTAAAAAAGTTTACCCAGATCAGTACCAGAGTAAAGATACTCTAAACCACAGCTAAGAATCATCGGGATTTCATGTCTCGGTGTTTGATAGCTCCAAAAGTATTACCGTCATAACCCCGATAGTCGAAACTGCGAGATTATTGTTTTAGTAACCTGGGTTAATATTAAAGGTAAAAATTTTAGCCGTGGTTAAGCTCTATCGGGAATTCACAACTCGACATGTTTTCCCTCAAAATATATACCTACGAAGCCCCGAGTCGCGAATTCGTGATATGAATAAAAACACAATTAATTAAACACTTAATCCGGTTTTATCTTCCAATTTAATTAGATCATATCATCGCAATCTCATGATTTCACAACTCAGCATACGAGCCTCCTGGAAGCTATACCTTCGAAGCCCTGAATCGTGAAGTTGTGATATAAATAAAAATGTAATTAATTAAACACTTAATCTGGGTTACGTTTTTTATTAACCAAAGCTAATTATCGCAATCTCGGGTTTTAGAGGTTTAAAGGGTTAAAGTGAAAACTCCCGATGAGGTGAATGCTGAAAGATTAATTAACATTTAAAAAGTCCTGATTAATTAAGCTAAGCCATCATGTCCAGTGTATTAATACGAAAATTAATATGCACAGTCTACGAGGCAATTTTAAACTTTCCTTGCACCAACTTGCATTACGAACTGTCAAAATATATGACATTAATTGGAAATGAGGTGAATCGACAAGTAAGGATTTGGTTTTTATTGCTAAATTTATATTTAAGAACGATTTGACCATTCTGTTCCTAAGGATGACCTAGTTTTAAATGGTCGAAGACATGGATCTTTTATTTGTTGTCACAAATTTCATTTCTATTCTACGCAGAGTAAACTTTTCTCAAGCGAACTAATTTCTTTATGTATACATATTTTTATCGCAGGAGAGCTAAAGTAGAATCCCCCGCATGGCCCCGCGAAAAGCGTCTAAAGAAACTGTTGAGGTTTCAGGACAAGGTTCAGACAACATTTCTGATACTTCACCTCGAAGTGTCGACTCTATCAGGACCTGGTCATACATTTCTGAGGTTCTACAGTCCAAATTGGTAGATGGTTCGGATGATTCCAGTGACAATGAAAAAGACGACCTGAGCACCAAATATAATATCATTGTCTAGGATGAAATGCATAAAGTAGCGGCTAGGCCATGTCTTCTCCCTTACTACGATATGGTCTGGTGGGCATTAGACCATGTAGATATACCAACCAGAACCATCGTCAACGAGAAGAGAGTTACTATTGGGACTTTCAGACCCGAAAAATTACAGGCTATGTACAAGTTGCCTACCGTGTCAGACTTTACATACAATGCCAAATTCCTTGAAATTTTTAAACAGAAGGAATGTGTGCAATACGACAAGAATATGTCCAGTTTAATCAAAGATTGGGTTTCACACCCTGCGAATTTTAGGGCGGACAGTAATGGTGTATATTCAATATCTTCTCTGGAACCAAAATTCAAATATGTAGCTATGATGACCTGCATATTATATGGGAGAGAGGACACCACACATTTTTTCCTTCAGTGGGTGCCTCTAATCCATACAGTCGCCAAAGGTTGTTCCTTCGACTGGGCTAAACTATTGTCTGATAGTTTGACCAGTCGAGTTACAGAGTATCGAGAGCAGAAGGAGAGTGGAAAGATCGCTTCATTATTTATGTTCCCGTATATCATGGACGCCGTGTGATTTCTGACGCCTTTTCCCTTAAAGAGTTGGAGCTGGACTCCATCAGAGGCTGAGCCCATCCACATCTACCATTCAAAGTTGTGGGAAAACAAATCTTTAGATTTTGTGTATGAAATATTTAACTGGGTAATGGTACCATTGCATGTCACTATCTTCGGCCACCCGCCACCCAAGATCTCAGACAGTATCACGGTAAATTTGAGCAGTAGAGCCGACTGGTACGTGGAAGAAAAAATTTCATATGTCAGGGTTTTCGGTGCTTCTGTTCCTCCGCATGACTTACCATTATTCATACCCGATAGGCTGGCTTGTCGTGAGATTTCCAGACAAACCGTAATCAGTGGCGTAAGCAAGGAACTTAAGGGATATTCTAAGAAGGTATGGCCATCTTTTCCTATTCATTTAAATTCCTATTCTTTGTTAGATTTCGGGCATGCTAAAGCTGAGGCAACAACCCTGGAAGACCTGAAATTGGTCCATGTCGAATTCAAGAAGCACGATCCACATAGGGTCGTAAGTAACCACTTAGCCAGTTGCGGGATTAAAAGGTTTGAGCACAAAAATTCACCCTCGGATGACATTTTCCGAGGCACGAGATCTTATGTCAAGGTTTTGGCTCGGATACAAGCCCTGGCACCCGAAGAGAGGGACGATGTTTTAAAATTCCAAGAACATCGACAGATTTGTCTTCCCCCAGTATTGCGGGGTGAGAATCCAATAACAGCAGAGGTGCAGTAAAAAGAAGCCGAAGGCTCCAAAGATTCAGCACCCAGATAAGAAGAACACCAGGACAGGGAAGAGCAAACTGGGAGCCCGAAACCAAAAATGAAAACTCCTGATCCGCCGAAAAAGCTGACTCCAGTGGCCACTCCAGGCCAATCAGCTAAGAAAATTGGAGATCCCATCACCTCCACTACTCCCTTACAGTCAACTAAAGGGAACATAGACTCAGGGTGGATTTTCAATGAAGAATTGAGACCTATAAGGACGAAAGAGCTCCCTCCAAATGAGTTCTTTTTTCATAAAAAGAGAAAAGATGTGGTAAAAAGAGAATTCTATCAAGAAGCAGGATCAACGACCAAACAATTTAAGGTGTTGAATGACGGGAAAGATATGAAGAAAGAAGAATTTGCGACAGAAATAGCCGAAACATTAGGGGCGTTTGCTACGGAAAACCAATTTTCAGTCGGGGTTTTGAAAAATCAGCTGAAGCGAAAAAATTGCCTCATCAAAACCTTAGAAGCTAAACTAGACACAACAGAGGAAGCTGCCAAGGACCAGGAAAATAAAGGAATAGAACAAGCAAGAATGGCCGATAAAAAGGAAATCGATCTGCTCAAATCTAAGCTCGAACAAGAAGAGCTGGTAGTTCAGACCAGTCAAATACAAGTAGGCCAGCAAAGAGACTTGATAGGGCAACTACAGGTTAGATTAGAGCTCACCGAAAGACAAGTTATAAATATCGGGATATTCCAGTCCCAGACTATGGAGATTCGGAGCAGAGTTTCTGCAGCCCAGCAAAGTTTACGTGCCAAGGTAGAGACGATTTGGGACAACTGCTTGCTTATTGATCAACTATTGGAAAACTTATCTGTCAGAGAGAGAGAAGCTGGAGCATCTCGGGTCGCATTTCAAGAGGTTGTAATAGCTACAAAAAATAGAGAATCAACAAATAGTTCTGAGTTTTCCATTTCGGAATAGACCCAAGGTAATATTTTATTGAAAGAATGGGAACACAACATATCAAAAGGCAAATTTCAAGCCAAGAAGGTAAGGAAATCCTATGAAGAGGCTTTCAGTTCTATAGATGAAAATATGTTAGGCATTGATAGTGAGAGCAATGCTGAGACACTGAGCCAAATGAATATGGTGAAACTCTCTCTTGATATAAATGAGAAAGAAGAAAGAGATTCGGCCGAAGTCTCACAAGTAACTCTGGAAGACATAGTTCAAATAGATAAATGGATTATTAAACCAAGTGTGCGATTATGCCCTATCGACACCCTAGACCGACAGATGGAAGAAAGGTTACCACAATTAGTCAAAGATTGTTATATTTTTTAGGCCAATTGTCAAGCGGAACCTTCTAGGTTGATATCTCGACTGGTGGAAAAATGTGTCACTTGTACCGAGCATGCAAAGGGGCAGGCTTCTAGTACCAAATAAAGACAGAGATAAAGAAATGAAACGATTGATCTCCTTGTTGTAACTGAAAATCCTGGAACGATTGAGATTCCATCATATGTAAATCTGTATAAATATACAATAGAAGGAAGGAACAAAGGATGAACCTTTTTGGGTCGATTGTAATAGAGATTTTCTCCCTCGAGAGTTAATACAAAGAAAATCCGAAGATTCTCGATTCCGTCACGACTGTGTTATGAGTTTGTTTCCTGGTATTTCATATTCAATTTCATTTCATATATGTATATGATGAATGTTTCGCTATAATTTAGTACAACCTCTACTATAGTGAATTAATTTTAGTTGTCTATATTGTTTACCGTTTTTCCTCTGTACCGGCTATCAGCAGGTATAAGACTAGTGAACATTTTGTATTTCTATATATATTTTATGCTTCATCAGGTTATTTCATTATCTTTTTCTTCCTCTGTTTACAAGTGAGATTCTCCCTTGATACGAGCCTTACATGATAGACATTTTAATGTTTTCTTACACCTCATACACATTTATTAAAATATAACTCAGTTATGGGAAAGGACCTTTGGTTTGCACCCTATTTCCACTACCGGAGCTATAAACTCTCCTTTATACGACCAAAATCGAGACAACAATTAAATTTTTTTTGAGATTTTCTTATCATTATGTTCCTCTATGACTGTCCCTGTGACAAGACATCCTAATATCGAACCCGGACTATCAGATCAAACACATATTGCCTTGAACCTTTTTGATACTATTATTAAAAAAACCACTACCCAGGTAGAACTTGAAAGTTCGTGGGCAGCGATTGAAAGGGACATAAACATCCAGGAACAGTTGGAAGCTAGACAACAACCTAGAAATCATCCCTAGCTTCCCTTGCCGAAGGTTGACATTTCTTCCTTCTCTACCCCTTACTCACTTTCGGATGCATAGACACTGTACTTCTAAGCCTTAAGTACAGACTCTGGAACAATAGATGGTTCATGATCTAATGAAGGAAACAAAGATGGAATTATCTTGTACTCTCCCGTGGGGAAAATTCATAACTTTTCTTATAGGTTGGAGTTTTCTTGCACAAACAATGTCACTGAATTTGAAGATTTATTATTAGGCATTGAAAATGCCTATAATTTGGGTTGTGGTCACCTTACAGTTTTTGGGGATTCTGAGCTTGTTGTGAACCTTGTACATAAGATATATTCTTCTAGAAACAAGTTTATGAAACGATACACCCAAATTGTTTGGGCACTTATCTCAAACCTACTATCTTTCAACATTACTCATGTTAAGAGGGAATTGAACTCAATGGTTGATCGATTAGTTGTTTTTGCAGCCTCTCCTAATCGAAAATTTTTTCCACACAGAACTGATTGTACTTTTCAATATATATATCGTCCACATATTCCTGACAATATAGAATCAAGGTAGGTCTTCCCTAGTGATGAGAGAATATATTATTTCATTCAAAATGAACCCTATAATCCCAAGGAAATTATATCCATGGAAGATAACAAGATTCCTAAAGGCTTGACTCCTTTAGAGAGTTCATTTTCATCGAGTGATGTAGGCAATAAAGAGAAACATAAATAAGAGGAGTCAAAAAGGAAGGTGGGTGAAACCATCTCCTTGAACATTGGAACACCCGAGTCTCCAAAGAATGTTAAAATAGGTTCCCAATGTTCTGATGAAGATAAAATGAAGTTTTCCAAGCTGCTTAGCGAATTTCAAGATGTTTTTGCTTGGTCTTATGAGGATATTCGTGGTTTTGATCCCGCTCTTATACAACATGCCATTCCCATCAAGGAAGGCATAAAACCAGTTAGGAAAAAACAAAGACCTATCAACCCTACACTGGAAGCAACCATTCGAAAGGAGTTGAAAAAACTCTTGAAGGCTGGGATCATCTTTCCGGTCAAGTATTCTGAGTGGGTTTCCAATTTGGTTCTCGTTTGAAAAATGACTGTTCAGATCAGATTATGCATTGATTTTTTCACATTAAACCATGCTAACATAAAAGATCAATTTCCTCTCCCTAATATGGAAATGATTTTGCAGCAATTTGCAGGGTCACAGATGATGTCCTTACTTGACGGTTTTTTCAGTTACAATCAAATCAAGGTAAAAAGAGAAGATAAATATAAAACCACCTTTATTACTCGTTGGGGTACCTTTTCTTATGAATGTATGCCTTTTGTCTTATCTAATGTAGGTGCCACCTTTAAAATACCTATGCAAATAACTTTTGAGAATTTGATCGGCAAGATTATTCATATCTATCTAGATGATCTAATCATGTACTTTAAAGGGATATCAATTGTCTAAAAGTTTCAAGAGTTATGGTTGGGTCCTTTCAAGATCACTTTTGTCCTGGGTACAAACTCTTACATCCTAAAATATTTACAAGAGATATTGTTTTCCTACAACACTAACGGTTCTCACTTAAAACATTATGTGGAACCAACTTGAAAAGTTTTAACATTGTTTGTATTTTCTGTATATTAGTAGTTCAATTATGTTTTCATTTTCACTACTACTTTTCAATTCTGATTTTACAGTAGTTTAATTTCTTCTTTCAATTTAGTATTTTTCCTTCTGCTTTTTCAATTCTGTCATTTTATTTATGTTGTTTAAAATTTTGCAGTTTCATTTCTGTTATGACATTTCTTGCTTTTGTTCTTTTCAATTTAAAATTTTGGTCAAGAATAAGATGTTGGATCAGTTATGCCACAGTGATACTTCTACAAGGTATTGTTAGTCAATAATAATCAATCCTACACAGTTGTTACGATGTTCTCCCTAGAAGCATAATTGATTTTTGTATCTTCTTTCACTGTTGTCTTATGAAGAAATTGGTTATTGTTGGGTATGTGTTATATTCTTTGCATGTGTGTGTGTGGGCGTGTCAGATTCGAAAACTGCGTCTAACGATCCCAACTTCCTTCGCTCTTTGTGTCGTGTGCATTTTTCTAAATTAATCTTGGATTAAGGGATTAGGTTTTTGGTAGCTACGGAATACCTAAAACATTGTATATATTGTATGGTGAATGGTGAAATTAATACAATGAAGAGTAGAAAGGTGCGGCACCAAGGAAGACTGGTTTTCTCCTGGTTAAGGGTTTCCAGCATAAATATATGTGTACTATGTGTATGATCCATTGATTAATTTATGTTTTTCTTAAGAATCTATATGCATTGCTTTACTTCACAGGTTTAAAAATTACATGTTGTATCAAAGCTCGTTTTTGGCTTCAGAGGGATGCCTTTGTTGTTGAGGGTTTAGCTCGGTCTTGATAAATCAAGTTTATCTTGGGTTTGTAATAAACCTACGTTTAGTGGGATCTTTTGTAGTGGTGATTCAATTGTAAAAAGAGGAATGGAAATCTCTTCTAGAATCGCGATAGAGAAGTTCAATAGTAAAAACTTTGAGCTATGGAAGCTCAAGATGGAGGACCTTCTTGTAGACAAATAAAAATGGATCATTATGGATCCTGGTACACAACCTACCGGTACACAACCTATTGGCAGACAGTCGACTGGTACACAACCTACTTGTACACAAACTACTAGTACACCACCTACTGGTATGACGAAGGAAGATTGGGAGAAGTTGGACAAAAGAGAAAGGGGTACTATTTGACTCTGCCTGGCAAATTCAGTGTTGTTGAATGTCTCGGGAGAATCTACGGCCAAGGAATTATGGGATAAGTTAGGTAATTTGTATCAATCAAAGTCCATGCTAAACAATTTGTTTCTTTGAAAAAAGTTGTATCATCTTAGGATGGAAGATGGAGATTATGTGATAGAACATATAAATTCCTTTAATACTCTAGTAAGTCAACTTGTATCTGTTAATATTACAATTGCAGAAGAAGATAATTGTATTACTTTGCTATGTTCTTTTGCAGACTCTTGGGATAATCTGGTTGTAGCAATTGGTAGTACCACTCAATCTACATTTAAGTATGTGGATGTAGTTGCATCATTGTTATCTGAAGAGATGAGGCGGAAAAACATGGATAGTCATAGCACAAATGATTTATTTGTAAGAGGTCGTACCCAAGACAAGAATCTTGGTAAGTCTTTGGGGGGGGGGAGATCCAAAATCTATAGGTATATCTAAGTCTCTAGGAAAATCTTTGAGGAAATGTTGGAAGTGCGGTAAAACAGGGCATTATAAGAAAGATTGCAAGTCTAAGAAGGTTGATAAACCAAAGGGATCTGATAGTACCTCTTCCACAGAGGCAAAAAACTCCACTGAAGAAGGAGGTGATGTTTACCTAGCATCTACAAGTACACATGTAGACCGTGATGTATGGTTGATCAACTCAAGTGCATCATATCATATGACCCCTCATAGGGAGTGGTTCTGTGAATATGAAAAATATGATGGTGGTGATGTATTCCTAGGAGATGACTCGACAACAAAAATTATGGGACGTGGAAGGTTTAAGTTGTTGCTAAAATATGGAAGGATTAGAACTCTCCCTGGGGTTCTACAAATTCCAAAACTAGCCAGGAGCCTAGTATCTATAAGCAAGTTGGATGATGCATGAGTGGATATTGTATTGGGAAAGGGAACTTGCAAGATGGTACGAAGGGAAATGGTGTTGATGAGGGGATTTCGGTGTGGAACTCTATACAAGTTGTTGGGAAGAACTTATACTAATGGGTGTAATAGTTATGTTGTCCCTGAGAAGATAAATGAAGGAGACAAGACCAATATTGTCCCTGAAAACACGACCATGTTGTGGCATCAAAGACTAGGGCATATTGGAGAAAAGGGCCTTCGAAGACTACACGGTAAAGGTATGGTTGAAGGCATGTCTAATTTCACTCTGGATTTTGATTTCTGTGAACATTGCATATATGGTAAATAGAATCGAGTAATATTCTCATCTAGTGTTACAAGAGCAAAGGAGATCTTAGAGTTGATACACAGTGATGTGTTTGGACCTGTTCTTGTTCCATCCCTAGGTAACTTTGTGTATTATGTTTCATTCATAGATGATTTCTCAAGGAACACATGGATTTATTTTCTTAGAAAGAAATCTGAGGTATTTGATAAATTTAAAGATTTTAAGGCTCTGGTAGAAAATCAGACAGAAAAGAAAATAAAGGTATTGAGGACAGATAATGGTGGAGAATTTTGCGGAAATGAATTCGAAGAATTCTGTAAGAAGTGTGGTGTAGCAAGGTAGAATACTACTCCATACACACCTCAACAGAATGCAGTTGCAAAAATGATGAACATGGCACTAATGGAAAAATCAAGGAGCATACTTAGTGGTGTCGAGTTAGGACAGGAATTCTAGGCAGAGGTAGTGGGTACAACATGTTACCTAGTCAATTGATCACCCTCATCAGCACTGGATGATAAAAATCCACACGAGGTATGGAATGGAAAGAAACCCTCTCTTGAACATATTAGAGTGTTTGGTTGTGATTATTATGTACATGTTCCAAAGGAAAATAGGAGTAAGTTGGATAATAAAGCTGAAAAGTGTATCTTTATTGGTTATAAAGATGGTGTGAAAGGCTATAAGCTTTGGAACCCAGAAACTAATAAGATTGTTTACAGTCGAGATGTTTTTTTAGAGAGGTAAAAGATGTTTCCAAACATGAATTCCTACCAAGGAAAGAAGAACCTGAGAAAGTAGAGTTTGATTTGGATGATGCAAAATATGAATCATCTGAAGAAGATGAAGTAGAAGAAGAAGAACCTCATACCCCAATATTGAGGAGATCAGTGAGAGAAAGAAGGCAACCAGAAAGGTATAGTCCACCTGATTGTCGTTCCAATTTTGCTTTATCTATTACTGATGATGATCCCAAAACTGCTAGGGAAGCAGTGAATTCAGAGGATAGTAAACTATGGAAGAAGGACATGGTTGAAGAAATGGATGCCTTGGATAAGAATGAGGCATGGGATATAGTTGAGTTGCCAGCTGGAAGAAAATATGTTGGTAGAAAATGGTTGTTTAAGAAGAATTTTAATGTAGAAGGAAAAGTGAAGAAATACAAAGTTCAGTTAGTAGCAAAAGGTTATTCTCAGGTAGAGGGAATTGACTTTGGTGAGATTTTTTCTCATGTTGCCAAGTTAACGTCTATTAGATTTATTTTATCTATTTTTGTTTCTTTTGATCTTGAAGTGGAACAAATGGATGTGAAGACAAAATTCCTACATGGGGATCTGGAAGAAGAAATCTACATGAAGCAACCAGAAGGCTTTGTATTGAAGGGAAAGAAAGAGTTGGTTTGTAAGCTAAATAAGTCACTATATGGTCTGAAGCAATCACCTAGGATGTGGTACCAAAAGTTTAACACATACATCCTTGGATTGGGATTTGTGAGAAGCAGGGTTGATCACTATGTATATTCCAAGAAGGTTGGTAATCACTTCATTTATGTAGTGTTGTATGTTGATGACATGCTTCTAGTAGGAAATAAAATGGATTTTATCAAGGAGGTGAAATCACAGCTATTCTCCAAATTTGACATGAAGGATCTCGGTGCTGCTAACTTCATTCTGGGAATGGATAATAAAAGAGATCGTGTAAATGGGAAACTCTAGTTGAATTAGAGAAAATATGATGAGAATATATTACGAAGGTTTAATGTGAATGAGAGTAAACCGGTCAACGTTCCTATTCCTATAGGTGTAAAGTTATCTACAGATTAGTGTCCCAAGACACGGGAATAAGAAGAGGACATGTCCCATGTTCTGTATGCCAATGCAGTTGGCAGTTTGATGTATGCAATGGTTTGTACTAGACCAGACATTGCACATGTAGTGGGATTTTTTAGCAGGTATATGTCAAAACCAGGGAAGGAGAATTGAACAACAGTAAAGAGGGTCTTTAGGTATCTTCGTGGCACTACCAGTTATGGATTGTGCTACCAAGGAAGACCAGGATTGGACAAAGTGTTGTACATACATGGATTTGTTGATGCAGATTGGGATGGAGATCTGGATCACAGAAGATCTACAAGTGGGTATGTGTTTAACCTATTTGGAGGAGAAATCAGTTGGATGAGTAAAATACAAGTTGTAGTGGCACTCTCAACTACAGAAGTTGAATACATGGCAGCCACTCATGCAAGAAAGGAAGCAGTATGGTTACAGAGATTGTGTTCAGGTATTGGGTTGGTACAATAAGTAGTGAGATTAGATTGTGACTGTCAGAGTGCAATCTTCCTGACAAAGAACCCATCTTATCATTCAAAGACAAAGAATATTGATGTTCAGTATCACTTTGTGAGAGACATGGTTGAAGAAAAGAAGGTGTTGCTAGAAAAGGTTGACACTTTGAAGACTGTTGCAGATTCATTGACAAAGTTAGTGAGCACAAAGAAGTTCTCC
Source organism: Picea engelmannii (assembly GCA_009831015.1). Taxonomy (NCBI): domain Eukaryota; kingdom Viridiplantae; phylum Streptophyta; class Pinopsida; order Pinales; family Pinaceae; genus Picea; species Picea engelmannii. Next base: position 1,828,320 of record ML776804.1, read on the forward strand.
TGGTGTAGAGTAACAATGGGCATTGTTGCCCTGGATTGTTGACTATGTAAGCCTGTGAACCCCCGTATGTAAGAAACAACAAGTGGGAGAATGTTGGGTATGTGTTATATTCTTTGCATGTGTGTGTGTGGGCACGTCAGATTCGAAAATTGCGTCTATCGATCCCAACTTCCTTCTCTCTATGTGTCATGTGTGTTGGGATCTTTCCTGGGGGGGTCCCAGGGGGGGACAGGTTCCCCCCCCCTGGTTGCGCGCAGTGCTTAGATCTGGGTGTTATCCTGGAGCCGACGGGGTTCGGAGCAGCGCCCCGAAATTTGCTTTTGGGTGATTTTTTCTATTTTTAGTAGTTTTCTAAATTAATCCTGGATTAAGGGATTAGGGTTTTTGTAGCTAAGGAATACCTAAAACATTGTATATATTTTATGGTGAATGGTGAAATTAATACAATGAAGAGTAGAAAGGTGCGACACCAAGGAAGACTGGTTTTCTCCGGGTTAAGGGTTTTCGGCGTAAATATATGTGTACTATGTGTATGGGACATTGATTAATTTATGTTTTTCTTAAGAATCTATATGCATTGCTTTAATTCACAGGTTTAAAACTTATAGTTACCTCCCGCTTCTGCTTTCCATTTCTTCATCCCTTTGAGAGTTAAAAGAGAAAGTCCATAATTTTTTTCTCCTTGAATTCAAGAGAAAATTATAGTTGAATGATTATGCATACAGGGATAAACCCCCTCATACTTAACATTTTCCATGAGTTATTCCCAAATTCCTGGTCATTTTTCCATTAAATACGCTCACTTCCCCTTGTTGCATAACCATTCTGGTTATATCTTCTTGATCTATTGTTCTTGGTCTATGAAACCATACATTATGAGTTCTTAATCTGTTGGAAACAAATTTCCTTGTGGCGTCGCCAATTTATTGATGATAAAAATCGCAACGAGGAATTTCGCCTGCAAAGTATTGCTAGAGCCTATTATTTAAACTATGCTAATAAGATATAATACTAGTAGGTGGGACTCCCTAGTAGACCGGATGCTCGTAGATAGTCATATCACACATTTTATGTTGTTGTTTTGATGCTACTTATAGGGTCTTATATGGTTGATGATGAAAGCCTTGGTTTTTTTTTGACATGATGACAAGTGGATGATGCATTTTATGTGGTGTTTCATTATTCGAAGCTTTAATTCTATGTTTTAATTGGCATATATTTACAGTGCTATGTCTGATCATGTCACGTCACCATGATTTGTTACCTGGCTACACATGTACAAGACATATGTTAGTAACAACATAAAACAAAATAAATGGGAAAGAGACTTCTAAAAAAATCCAAAGAAAGGGACTATACTATGCTATGTTAAGAAGATATGTGCAATTAAAATGAAACAAGTTAGTGTTAAATCCTAAACTACAAATAGTTAGTAGCTATGTGATTGCATTTGATTTATATTGGGTGCATTTGATATATGGTATGGTATGGTTTTGGCAATGGTTAATATGGATTTTGGGTGGCGCATATGCCAAGTAATGGGGTCGCAGACTTCAATGGTTTGGAGTTAATGGCATGGTTAATGTATTGGTTATTATTGGTTGTCGTGTACTTCGAAATTTAATGTAGAGGAAGATGGAAGTGACATGCAGTAAATGCACGTCACTCCATACTTCTCCCATCGGGCCGCCACCCTAGTATGATTATTGTTTCATTTGGTTTTGTTGGTGGTTAAGCTCTGAGATTCAATCCTGGAGGAAACGTTCATCCAGCTCTCTCCTTTTTAAAAGATATTGGTTACAGGTATGGTTCTTTTCAACCATCCATGAATTTCTCTCTGTGTATGAACGAGCGATGGCTCATTGATGCGTTGGTTTGTGTTTTTATGAGATTGGCAACTGTGGAAATGTGTGGGTCTTCTCTCTGGAATGACTGTGTGGTTATTTGTTTTGCAAGTAAAAGGATTGGTTGTTTGAGTTATGCATTCACTGGTTGTTTTGTGTGGTGAAAAAAATGATGGATCTCTATTGTTTTAAATGGATATGGGTATTTTTGTTGGAGGGTTTCGCTCTGTTTAGCCATGTTGGCCGCTTCCTCACGGTTATGGGGTAACAATGTCCAGTTGTATTCGGACTGCTATGGGGTTGTTGTGTATGTTTCAGGCTGCCTCTTGGTCACTATGTATTTTTCATAGTCATGGTCGTGGGTCATTCACCTGGTCATGAGATTATTTTTGTGGTATTGGCATCAACGTATCTCATAAGTTGGTTATAGGATGATCATTACGCCAAGATGTATAATTTATGGTGGTTTGGTGATATAAGTTATGCCTCAGGCCAGTATTCACACGGGCATTATTATCCATTGATTTGGTTCTTGAATTGCATGAGGTTTATGCCTCTGTGTTTTTTGGGTACTTGTTACTGTCCAGTGGGAATGTTTTTCTCCTCTGCATCATTGTCCTACCCTACTCGGCATTGAACAGTTGCACCATTACACAGACCAAGAGTTATAAGAAGCCATGTGGTTATACCATGCTTTTATCTAAGGGTCTCTACCTATTGTTGATATTTTCGACCTCCAGTCTCTATGTGCTTTGATGATCGAGTAAACTCTTGATTACTTCTTATATTCATTGTTACAGAGCCTAATTTTGATAATCCCTAACTGTTTTCACTCTTGTCGGGCATCTTGTTGACTGTCATAGACTGGTTGGGTGGTTATGATAGTTGCTTTGAGTACTGATATTGAACTCGTGTTGGTTGTAAAGTTGTGATCGAGGATGAGAATTGATATATAGTCAAGGGGATGCATATTTTTCGTCATGACAGTTGCGTTGAAAACCTAGTTCGTTTTTATTTGATTAAATTGGTTGATTGGGAATCAGTGATAATGTGCAGTCAATGGATGTCTCTTCTCGTTATGCTTTTGATTTATGTATTCTTACAATGTGGTGTCAATTTATAGTTAGTGGTTGTTGTGTGTTTCATTAGTCCCGATCGGGATCATGGAAAATTTTGGAAATTGATGACTGTGATTTTGTTTATTTCCGTGCATGTATTATGGAGGCATCATGCATGTTTTATTTAATTACACCATCAGTGATGAAGCTCAAGGTTTTGTATTATGGTTTCATTGCAAGTATTATTGGTTAATATAATGAAAAGGCACGAAATCGGGCAAGTTTTAAAAGGGCTGTTCAATCTGGAAAAAAGACTTGTGTATATGTTTTATTTGGGAAATTATAAATTACGGGAAGTGGTTGATATTTTATAGTGATATATGATGGATAGAGATGGAGCAATGTGGTTGTGTGTTTATTTTGATTTTGTTTTAAATGAAAGGAAAGGAAATGAAAGAAACCAAGTATTCTTTTAATAGGATTGTTGAAAGGCATAGTGATTTTGAGTATGATTATAGACTGTGTTAATTGATAAGTTTTGAAGAAATTAAATGTGGTACAATGTACAGTTTTGACACACAATAATTGTTTAATTTTTATTGGTATCTTTTGTATTGGATATAGAGTTGTTTTTATGGATTACTTGATTTGTTTTATGAACAATACTCATTTTCTCCCTACCATTATCTCATTGTTTTGCACACTACAAGTCCCCTCGCCTTCCCATATTCATTATCCACTCCCTGTTCTTAAAATTAAATCATAGTTAAGTTAAAATTTGTATTATAACAGTTAAAGGATGACACATGGATGAACTACAGTGATTTATTCGTTTGATTTACGATACAGTTGATTGTTTGATGATTTGTTGAGTAATAATCATGATCTATTCCCTTTCATTTTAACACTTTTCGCTCAATACAATACCTCACATATCCCAAAACCCTTATTCACCCCCTTCTCATTGACAAGTGTTAAACGATTTGTATGGATTGGATTGCATGAGTTTGTTGTGTTGTTGAGCCAAACTTTGTTTCATATTTAAAAGAGATGTCATGTATGGTTGTTGAAGAAACTATTTTTTAATCAATAATGCATACAGGAATGATCTTTTTTAGCAGAGGTATCCATGTTCAGGGTAACAGAGGAAGAGGAAATTGGAACAGGGGCCCTAGAAGGCCAAGTTTTTCTATACGTTTTGATGCAGACTCGCAAGAGTTGAGCTATCTATTTCAAGCTGTATTTTATTGGACAAGGAGTGGTCCAACCTAGGCCAGAAAGGCCTCCCTTCCAAACCCCACATGTCCCTGGTATCCCAGTACCCCCTCATGTCTCATTACTATAACACCTCAATTCTTTGTGTGAGAACTAAATAAAATTTCTTGTTCGCGAGATGGATTAGCTCTTCGATTTCCTACTGAAATACTGCTATTTGATCCACATGACATATTGAAACTCCACCAGCATGAACATGCATAAGGCGTGGGCTTCACCTATGTGGCCACAGGTTGTGACTGTACGCCTATAAAAAGGCGTTTCACATTTTGGGACTTCGGGACTTCTGCATGTGAGTCAATTCTGACTCTTGTTTCCCTGAAATTCTGATATCCATTAGCTCCTCCCTTAGTCTTCCACCCATACGATTGGTCGCCATGACCTGTGGCTTATTCTCCAAAATCGTTGGGACTTCATGTTTCACAAAGTTGGAACACAACCCAATGCCTATATTTTGAAAACCCGATCCCCGAACTCTCGATATCCCCTCACCTAGATCGACGGTCATGGATCTCCTGTGATCTGACCGTTCAGTTCAAATCATGAGTTCGGGTCTCATGAGTTCAAAAAACTCTACCCTTTAAATTCTTTCAGTAGCGAGTCAGTGGAATGCTAGTCTCTCGCCACATGTCTTCTTACGATGGACGATCAAGGAGGTTCCCGATAGATCCTTGGATCTACGATCCAAATTTCATCACTACTTGTGAATACTGAAGGAGTCGAGGCGTTAACACCTGCGCTCCCTCTTCAAATCTAATGGTCATGACAGACCTCGGATTCTTCCCAAAGGATCTCCTCCATTTTTCTCCCAAACAAAAGGACATTCCCTTTCATTATTTGAACTCGTTATGCTTTCTGAACTTGGGCAACAAAATTCAACCTCTCAGAGCTTCGAGCTTACGTGGCTCCGAAACCTTTTAAAACTAGCTCCTTCTTGCATAGGGTTCCCAGACCCAGGTCACCTGAACCTTCATATGATTCTTGGGAAAATTATCCCTACTCTTAGTCAGTTTTCTGGATAAGGGCTCAGGTGTGTTTCAAAGTCCCTAGGCTACTGACCTGAATGAAGTGCCTTCATAACTCACCAAGTTATGAGCTATGACACTGGGGTAAGGTAAACTCATGGGTTTACCGTAGCAGTAGCCATACCAAGGATCTTACTCCGACTCTGAGATGTGATGGAATTCCCCGGGGAAGGTGCTTTCGAGGAATTAAATTAGAACATCACGAGAATCAAGCAGATGGGATTATTCTCAATGGAATGGACGCATGCTCCAGAATTAATCATTTTATACATAAACCAACTATGGCATATAAGTATACACATGCATCCATTACTTCCAATCTAAAACACCAGAAAATCATTCCACACAGAAAACATTTATGGGCATATAAACATGAGCATGTATCCATGATATTCAATTCAAAATAAAAGGCATAAAACACTTATCAAAACCACAGGGTGTGATGTGACTATTGAGAGGGGTGATCGTTTCCACCCAACCATAGGCTCAGTGACTCCCAATGGATTTATCACTGGCCACCCCCAAGCTTAGGCCACAATACTTTGAGATTTAATCTCTTACTTCCAGTTCAATGGAAGTTAGGGACGAAGGTTACTCTCCTTCTCCCTATACCAGAATATATGAGGATCAAGGTTACTCTCCTTCTCCTGACTCAGTCTTTCTTCTCTGCGATCCTAACTCAATTTTTTCTCCCAATCCTTCCTTGGACCCAAGATTTTTCTGTTGTCGTATCTGCATTCTTTCGTCGGTCCTCTCTTCCCACACCACACTTCCTTTCTTGCCTTCCTTAGCAAGATTGTGTGTGGCTTGAATTCCCAGTGCGTGGTCAGGTCTAGAAGCCTTAAAGATGGGCGTTCTACCCCATTCCCTCATTAACTCTTGAGGAGGTCTTCCCACCTACCAGCCTAACTATAATTCATTTCGGGTCAAAGGGTTGTTCTTATCTTGAGCAATTAAAACCAGCATAGTAATGGCTCGGTGGAAGTTAACGCAACCACTCTGGGTCCCTTCCACCACCTTTTCATTAGTAATCATGGTATCTTTTATCACATCCCCTTACCAACATTCATGCAATACATATTCAGAACCAATTTACATTCATCGACCTTTTATACAAAGGTCCATCAAATCAAACATTCACACCTTTGATTTTTCCATAGTTCTCTGGCCAATATAGTTATATTTACAGACTGGGGGAAACAGGGTGTTACAATTCCCTCCCCCTTAAATTAACATCGTCCTCGATGTTATATCTATCAATATGACATGTATGTACAGAATTAAACAAAATCATATATGCATGTTTCATGTCATCTTCCATTTCCCACGTAGCCTCATCTGGGCCAAAGTGTTTCCACTGCACCTTGCCCTGTGCAATGGTTCAGTTCCTAAGTGAGGTTTCCTTCCTGTCTAGTATGAATTGGGGTTCTGGTAGGAACTCTCCCTCCGGTTCCACCTGGATCACAGACCAGTAAATTATATGATTAACATCATGTATATATTTCTTCAATAAGGAAACATGGAAAACATTATGTGCCTTTACTGTGGGAGGTAGTGCTATTCTATAGGCTATCGGTCCCACTCGATATAAGACTTCAAAGGGTCCACAATACCGAGGTTCCAACTTGGCACATTCTCCCATACTCAGGGAACTCTTCGTGGGCATAACTCTGAGATAGACATGGTCTCCCATATTGAATTCTCTGGGGGTTCTCTTTCTGTCGGCATAACTTTTCTGTCTATTCTGAGCTATTTTCAGATTTCACTTTATCTGAATCACGTGTTGTTCCATTTCTTTCAACATGTCGAGTCCAATCATAATTTTGTTCATGGGATTACTCTAACTGACTGGAGTATTTCACGGCCTACCATAGAGTACTTCGAAAGGACTCATCTTCAGTGATTCTTGGTAGTCGTTGTTGTAGGAAAATTCCACCAGTGACAGGTAATCTTCCCACTTTTTAGGTTGATGCATTACATGCATCCTTATCATGTCTTCTAATATTTGGTTCACATTTTCCATCTATCCATCGTTTTGAGGATGATAGGTTGTGCTAAACAATAATTTGGTCTCCAGACTAGTCATCAAGGATTTTCAAAAGTTTGAAGTAAATTTCGTGTCTCTGTCAAACATGATTTCCTTAGGCATGTCATGTAGTCTGAATATCTCCTTCATGAATATGTTGGCAATATCTATTGCCTTGCAAGTCAATTTGATGGGAATAAAGTGAGAGGACTTACTTAATTTTTCCACCACTACCATGATGGAATCATTCTGTCTGGTCGATGATGGTAATCCAGTGATGAAATCCATGGAGATGGTCTCTCATTTCCATTCCGGGATTGGTAGAGGTTGTAGTAACCCTGTTGGGTGTCAATGTTCTGCTTTAACCTGCTGGCATTCTAGACATTTAGCTAAGTACTCAGCTATGTATTTCTTTAGTCCAGTCCAATAGAATTGTTTCTTGGTGGCTGTGATCATCTTCTAGCATCCTGGGTGACTAGTATATGGTCGTTTATGTAGTTCATCCATTATGAACCTCTTCAAGTCGTCATAGTTTGGAATATACAATTTGTTTTTGTAAGTTAGCAAAACTCCATCTAGCATCTCGTAGCCTTCATACTTTAGCTCAACGGTTTCTTGCTCCATGTACGAGGTCACGGTCTGGAAGATTGCATCTATTTCTTGTGCATTCCTAACTCTTTCCTTGACATCCGTCTCGCAGGTGCTCACCGCTTCCAGGTAAATTATTTTCATACTTTTGCTAAGGGCATCGACCACCTTATTTTCCTTTCCTTTGATATGTTTTATTTTGAAATCAAACTCATTAAGGAGGGCCATCCACCTATATTTTCTAGCATTGAGTTTTGGTTGGTCAAACATGTGTCGCAATCCAGAATGGTTTATCATAAGTACAAATTTCCTACCAAGGAGGTAATGCCTCCACATTTTCAAGGCATGCATTATGGAGGCCAACTCTAGATCATGGGTCACATATTTGACTTTGTGCTCATTCAATTTCTAGGATTCATAGAAAACTATGCTTCCTTCTTGCATAAGGACTCCTCTGAGTCCTTCCTTGCAGGCATCTATGCACACAAGGAAGTCATTTTCTGGATCGACGATCTTCAACATGGGAGCATGGCTTAGAAGGCATTTTAGGGATTGGAACCTTTCTTCACATTCTGGTGTCCAAATGAATTTATCCCCCTTCTTTTGGAGGGAAGTGATTGGACAACCAATCTTGGAGAATCCTTTTATAAATATTCTATAGTGTCCTGCTAAGCCCATAAAGGATTTGATATCCAAAACATCCTTTGGGGTAGGCCATTCCATGATAGACCTAATCTTGTCAGGGTCTACTGCTACCCCTTCTTCATATATTACATGGCCCAAGTAATGTATTTGCTTCTGGAAAAAGGCACACTTTCTAAATTTGGCATAGAGCTGATGTTCTCTTAGCACTTGAAGCACAAGTCTAAGATGTTCCTCATGTTCCTCTCTATTCTTGGAGTAGATTAAAATATCGTCAATAAAAACCAATACAAATTTGTCTAAGAATTTGTTGAGTACATTGTTCATCAAGCACATAAAAGTGGCAGGGGCATTGGTTAATCCAAATGGTACTACCACAAATTTTTAGTGACCATATCCTGCCCTGAAGGCGGTTTTGTGGATGTCTTCACCCTTGATTTGGACTTGATGGTATCTAGATCTCAAGTCAATATTTGAGAAGATGGAAGAACCTCCCAATTGATCAAACAAGTCATCGATTTTGGGTAAGGGGTACTTGTTCTTTATGGTTACCTTATTGAGTGTCTATAATCTATGCACAGTCGAAGTGTACCATCCTTCTTCTTCACAAACAGGATTGGTGCTCCCCATGGAGACACGTTGGGTCGGATATAGCCTTTGTCCATCATTTATTTTATCTATACTTTAAGCTCGACTAGCTCAAGGGTTCTCATCCTATAGGGTGTCCTAGACACTTGCATCACTCCTGGTGCAAGTTCTATTGAGAAGTCAATGTCCCTTCTCGGAGGTAGACCCGGTACCTCTTCCAGAAACACATCTCTATACTCTCTTAGTATGTGGTGGTATTCTAAGCTTGGTCTGTCGTCCTCATCTTATTTCAACACCTATATCGCATATAGAGGGCATCCCTTTCTGAAATACTTTCTCATTTGAAGAGTTGATATTCATCTCACTGAGATAGGTTTCTAGATCCCTTGAAGAGTCATCTTTATCCCTTCTTCATTTACACATTCTAAGGTTTTATGGTAACAATCCAGGTTAGTTTTATATGCATCTAGCCAGTCCATACTAATCAACAAGTCATACGATCCTAGGGGTAGTATGTTAAGGGTAGCTTGGGTGGAAAATCCATCCATAGCAAATTGGCAGGATGGTATGACCTCCGCTACCTTTCTTTTGGTGCCAGTGGCTAACTATACCAACCATGGCTTGGCATGTTTATGTGGCTGTAATTTACACTTACCAATGGGCCGAGGGTCCACATAACTCAAATTTGAACCAAGGTCAATTAAAATAGACACTTTATGGTTGACGATCATACCTTCCATCTCCACCACCGAAGCTTGGTGTTCGGCTTGTTTATTATCCACGGCTGCATAAATTCGTGGCATACTATTGGCCACATCATTAACGGTGGTAGCTTCCCGGACATTGTAAATTCTCCTACTTTTCTATTGTCTGCGTGGACAGTACCTCATTATATTTTCTTCTCCACAACCCCAACATTTCAAGGGTTCTTTCTTTGGGTTATCAGTCTTTCCTAGGTTTGATCCAAGAGGTTTATTTCTGCTCTCGGAAGGGAAATTCTACTGGTGTATACTTTGGGTTGGAAATCTCATCCTTGAATCCTTATTATAGTTTTTAAATCCCTTTTTCTGGAATCCTGAACTATTCTTCTGCTTCCATCCTTCGCGAGGTTTTGATCAAAGCCCAAACTGTTCATAACAATATCTTGCCTTTTGGATAATGTCTTCTAGGGTCCTTGGCTCGTCAAACTCAATCCTATTCTGATAGTCCTTAGGTAGCCCACTAATGAATTGTTGCACCTTGGCCTTTTCTACTTTTGTAGGGTACATACCTCAGCAACTCAAGTAATCTGCTGACATATTCCTCTATAGTGAGTTTCCCCAGCTTGAGTTCATAGAATTTTTTAGTCTTTTCGTCGAAATATTTTTCCAACAGATACTTCTTCCTGAATTATTTTTCAAATTGTTCCCAAGATAGGTCTTCTTTATGAATCTCTTTCACATTCTTAAGGTCTTCCCACCAAATGGAAGCCTTTCCATTCAGGTTGAAAGTGGCTACTCGGGCCTTCAAGTTTTCTAAGAAGTCATGGACTCTGAAATACTTCTTTAGTCCAAGTAGCCAGGCCTCCACTTCCTCTCCCTTCTTGATCTCTTCATCGAAAGAGGGTGGTTTTTCCTTCTTGAATTCTTCAAGATTATGAATTTTGGAATGCTTTTGTTTCTTCCATTTTCTTCGGGAATGTGAACTAGTTCTGCTACTAGAAGATCCCTTCGAGTCACTAGTTTCCTTTCCAGAGGAATCATCCAACACTTTTCCCCTATATCCAGGGTGGACCTTTCTCGAGGTTCTCTTCCCAGTATGGCCACTTAAAAGACCATGTTTTCATATCTTAGGTGGACTTCGACTCCTCTTTGTCTGTCGTCAGTCCATGTGATTGGTGTTAGGTCCATGTTGCATTTGTCTTTGTATGTCAGATAAAATCTGCAGCAAGACTGCATTAATTTACGTTTGCTTCTCTTGCTCTTTTATCAACCTCTCATTGTCGGCCTTGCATCTTTGTATTTCAACCATGAGACTCCTCATGGTCTCAGCTAGATCCGGAGGGGTCTCTACCGCCCTCCTTTCATCAAACTCTTCGTCTCTATTGTGGGAACCATCCCTCACTTCATGTCATGTCACCATTCTATGTGTTTGCAGTTTCCCGTGGTTGATCATCCGCTTGCGTGTAGAAAAAACACTTGTTGTTAGCCAACATTATATTTTTTCATAACCAGCACTTAATTCACATTACTTAAATACCTACACACAGCAGCAACAATGCATACACAAACAATAGTAAGTTGTCATTCATTCTATAATAAGGGCTTAACCATCCCTTTTAGGAAGGGAGTAAGGTAATATGTCACCTTTTAATGTGCTCGTCCATGAGCCCAAACAGGATGAGTGTTGTAACCATGCTCTGATACCAATTTGTAACACCCCCATGCTTTTTGCGAGAACTAAATAAAATTTCTCGTTCACGAGCCAGATTAGCTCTTTGATTTCCTGTTGAAATCATGTTATTTGATCCACATGCCCTATTGAAACTCCACCAGCATGAACATGCACAAGGTGCGGGCTTCACCTATGCGACCACAGGTTGTGACCGCACACCTATAAAAAGGCGTTTCGCATTTTGGGACTTTGGGACTTCTGCATGTGAATCAATCTTGACTCATGTTTCCCTAAAATCTTGATCTCCATTAGCTCCTCCCTTAATATTCCACCCATACGACTGATCGCCATGACCTGGGTCTTATTCTCCGAACTTGTCAGAACTTTGCATTTTGCGAAGTTGGAACACAACCCAATGCCTATCTTTCTAAAACCTGATCACCGAACTCCCAATATCCCCTCGCCCAGATCAACATTCATGGCTCTCCTATGATCTGATGGTTCAGATCAAATCATGAGTTCGGGTCTCACAAGTTCACAAAACTCTACCCTTTGACTTCTTTCAATAGTGATTCAGCTAAATGTTGATCTCCCGTCACGTGTCTTCTTACGATGGAAAGTCAAGGAGGGTCCTAATAGATCCTTGGATCTACGGTCTAGATTTCATCGCTAATTTTGAAGACTGAAGGAGTCGAGGCGTTAAAGCCTACGCTTCCTCTTCAAATCTAATGGTTGTGATAGACCTCAGATCCTTCTCGAAGGATCTTATCCGTTCGTCTCCCAAACGAAAGGATATTCCCTTTTGTTATTTGAACTCGCTATACTTTATGAACTTGGGAAACAAAATTCAACCTTTCAGAGCTTAGAGCTTTCATGGCTCTGAAACCTTCGAAAACTAACTCCTTCTTGCACAGGTTTCCTAGACCCAGGTCACCTGAACCTTCAGATGATTCTTGGGAAAACTATCCCTACTCTTAATCGGGTTTCTGGATAAGGGCTTGGGTGCGTTTCAAAGTCCCTAGGCTACTGACCTGAATGAAGTGCCTTCCTAACTCACCAAGTTAGGAGCTATGACAGTGGGACAAGGTAAAATCATGGGTTTACCATTGCAGTAGCCATACCAAGGAGCTTACCCCAACTTTGAGATATGATGCAATTCCTTGGGGAAGGTGCTTTCAAGGAATTAAATTAGAATATCATGAGAATCAAGAAGATGGGGAGATTCTCAGTGAAACAGACTCATGCTCCGGACTTAATCATTTTATACATAAACCAACTATGGCATATAAGTATACACATGCATCCATTACTTCCAATCTAAAGCACCAGGTAATTATTCCACACAGAAACCATTTATGGGCGTATAAACATGAGCATGTATCCATGATATTCAATTCAAGATACAAAGCATAAAAAAATTATCAGAACCACAAGGCATGATGCGACTACTGGGAGGGATGCTTGTTTCCAACCAACCATAGGCTTAGTCACTCCCAATGGATTTATCACTGGCCACCACCAAGATTAGGCCACTATGCTTTGATATTCAATCTCTTACTTCCAGCTCAATGGAAGTTAGGGACGAAGGTTACTCTCCTTTTCCCTATACCGGAATAGACAAGGACAAAGGTTACTCTCCTTCTCCTCACTCAGTCTTTCTTCTCTGTGATCCCAACTCACTTTTCTCTCTCAATCCTTCCTTGGACCCGAGAGTTTCCCACTCTCGTCTCTGCATTCTTTTGTCAGTCCTCTCTGCCCACACCACACTTCCTTTCTTGCCTTCCATAGCAAGATTGTGTGTGGCTCAAATTCCCATTCCCTGGTCAGGTTCGAAAGCCTTACAAATGGGTAGTCTTCCCCATCCCCTCATTAACTCTTGACGAGGTCTTCCCACCTACTAGCCTGACTGTAATTCATTTCAGGTTAAAGGGTTTTTCTGATCTTGAGCAATTAAAACCAACATAGTACTAGCTCGGTGGAAGTTAACACAACCGCTCTAGGCCCCTTCCACCACCTTTTTAATAGCAATCGTGGTCTCTTTTAGAACATCCCCTTCCCAACATTCATGCAACACATATTCAGAACCAATTTACATTCATCGACCTTTTATACAAAGGTCCATCAAATCAAACATTCACACCATTGAGTTTTCCATAGTTCCCTGGCCAATATAGTTATATTTACAGACTGGGGGAAACAGGGTGTTACAATTACAACCTGAAGTCCCTGAAAACGATGGATGGCAAGAGATTGTCCACCCGAAAGTCTCCCAACATCGTGTCTGGCCTAACTTGTCTCTACCTACTCCTCCACCTGTTAATCAAATTATCCAAGTTTCCCCTGCCCACTCACCAGTACAGTCTTCCCATGAAAGAAAAAGGTTAAAACCCGAGGCCCACCATCCTCCTGACAAAGGAAAATCCGTTGTTGGCCCCTCCTCTCCCTCAAATGACTCTGCTAATCTGTGTCCTCCCACATGCATTTGAGAGATGACTTCTCTCATGTTATCAATGAGACTAGGCTTAAAGGTTCCACACAGCCTAACAAAAATTCAGAGAGATCAAAGGGTGACATCAACAATAAGGGGAAGATTGCCTCCCAGAGTGGCAAATATGGGTTTTAAGTGTTTTTATTTATTGATTGTTGAGAACAGTTGACTTCTAAATTTTTGGACAACACACTATTTTTTGGATATATGGATAATATATTTTTAGAGATAATTTCAATTATCATTGATATAAATTGTCAAATTATGAGAGTGGTGATGGGAGCCACAATGAGGGATGTGTTTTATTGGTTAACTAGTTGTGTTATGTTTGTTAAAGAACTAAAGGGAGTCACAAGGGGTCCCACCTACTAGTTATTATTTATTAAAAACCCTTATTATGATTTTATTACTTTTCCCCCTTAACTAAAAAGTTGGTTGAGTTTTAGTTAACTTAACTAAAGAGGTAGTTTAACTACTTCAACTAATTTTGATTGCTTAAAGGCAAAGGGAAAAGGAGGAACACGAGGAGAATAGAAACAAAAAGCATACTAAGAGTCCTATTGTAGACATCAAGATTCAGGGTTGAATTACATCATTCAGACACTTGTYTTTCAGAGGTGTTGATCTATCTTTGATAGTCTATGTAGACTTGTCTATTTGTGAATTAAATTTCATGACTGATAAAGGCTATTGTGCAGAGTCAAGTGGGAAGAAATTTGTGACAAGTTGATCCAGATTTTAAAGTTCAGTTTTTTACTTTCAGTCAGAAGTTCTTTTGTATGGTTTTCATCAGGGAAATCTAAGTTTGACTTTGGTCCAAACTTCCTCAAGGAATTTTGTAAAGAGAACGATTCTTTTGATAAATTGGAATGAAATAAATGAATGCTTTATGTCTCATCTGTTTTGATTATTGACTTGGTGTTTTTACTTCTGTCTCTATATTTATTTCAGCATCTGTTATATTCTAAAAATTACATAAATATTGAATTTTTTTATCAAACTTTCATTTATAAAAAGATCATCCTAAGCTCTTGTAATCAATACTTGTGGATTAGGAAAAAAAAATTGATGGCTATAAAAATAGGGTGATATTCCCGTCTATCTTGCTTTAGCCAAGTAAGATATGAAAATGCTTGAGTAAGATCATCTCATATCCTTTCATCAACACTCTTTACATACAATTATTCCCCATACCTCCTTAAGACTTTCTAAAAAAACAAATTTTAATGTATAATGTGTCGTAACAGTTATGTTACTCATGTACATGTGGGTTGGTTAAGAGAAACCCGCTTACATGCTAATAAATTTTCAAAAAAATATAATTATGCCCAAATTAATGATGAGTTACGTGATTGGTTAGTTTTCTAACTCCTTTTTCCCATCCTTAACTATCACAATTGATTGGATATCACATAAAAGGAACATTTTTCTCATGGAGAAAACAAAATGATACTTTACACATTCAAGCAAGAACTCATCTGTCTATTCATGTTGTTTCTGTAAGCTCATTTTATCCCTGTTGTTGTTGTTTTTTGACCTGGAAAACCTTGTTTCCAGTTTCCCTCTGATCACCAATCTTTTCTTTCCAAGAGTGTCTCCGTATACACCTCTTTGGGCCTGTGATGACTTCAGTGTCAAGAATGTTCATATAGCAAGAGCCGAGGTGGATGAATCTAGGATCTCTTTCAACAGGAAAATATTGCTTCGAGCAGGTATAAGTTGTAACTACATTGCTTATTTTTTCATCAACAACAAATAAAACTCGTTCCTTTGAAGTATCTTGTGTCATTATTGTTCATATCTGTAATCATTTTGCATACATGTCAGACGTACAATATTAATTGCTTTGTCATCTTCCATTATTTCACATATAACTAACGAGTAGTTATTACTATAACTACCTCTCTTTATAGATATACTTTCTCAAGGTTTTTACAGGTTGTGGAGAAACTCTAGGGAAGGATTGAAAGAACTACATCAATCGGGAACGACATCAAACATTTGGATCCTGGTGATTCAAATTCTCTCTCTTTCCATAAGTTAGTTATTTTTATAAAATTTGGTTATTTTATCTTAGTTTGGTATTTTGTCTGAAAAGTTCTTAATATATGGTCATAGGTACGTTGTAGTATAGCCCACTATTTTAGGGGATTTTCCTTGAAAGTAGTGGCTAACAAAACATACAACTCTATCATTTTGTCAAGATAAGGCAATGTCTTTAGTAGTGCAAGTGGTTCACTAAGAACCAAAGTTAGAAAAAGTTTTCTCATATGATGGAGGAACTTGAAATAATAGAGACCAGTGCTTCCTAAAGGGGGAGCGTTGATGCAAGTGAATACAAGTTTCCACCCAAATCTACCATTGACTCAAAAACATTCCCACACCTTGTTAGTTTTATAGTAGTTTTGTAGGACTTGATATTATGACACATTTTTAAGGCACTTCCCATACAATTTTTATATTTACAAGGCCTCACAATATTTGATTTCCAAGTTGGAAAAACAAATTAAGCTCGGAATAAACTTTGAGATGGTCTAAGAAACACCCCAAATGAAGTTCGTATGGAAAATTTGTGGCCCCAACTAGTTGATGTATCAACTAGGCTCCTCATGGCCTACATTCATTTTTCCACCTCATCTCCTATAGTTAGGGTTTTGGATCTATTACCATTCAAAATATCACCTAGCAGGAAAATTTATAACCTCAATGGGAGAGACTAAAGGAAACTCTCGGGAAATCCACCCATTATCACCTCGATGGCCTTGCCTCTCACTTCATACTAAGGAGATGGGATTACTTAGTATAGGAAGGAATCCCTAAGATAAATCAAGCTAAATTGTGTACAAATAGGACTGTTAGTTAGCCTAGATTGATTAAGCGACCATTAACCAATTTGTGTTTAACAATGAAAAAAGGTTTGAGTGTGCAAATCACTTAAATGATTACTTGAAATCAAACAAGTCCTTAAATTTATGAATTAATCATGTGCTTATGTATTAGGGTTTTGGAAATGAATCAAATTTAAATGTGAGAAAGTAAGATCAAAATCGCTTATACCCCAATGATTCCTCAATTTAAGAGATTTTTCAAAAGATAATCAGAAATAGTATTTCCAACATGCGTAGGCAAGTTATCATGAGCATTCGAATTCTAGATTTAAGGATTTATCCATGAACACTACTTATCTCATAAAGATCAAGTGTAAAGACACTTAAGTTTGAGAATTTCCATCAATTTAACATCATCATTTGATAAATTGTGTGATATTGTGAATTTCCATGCTTATATGAGATTTGCCATTAAAATGTCATTGTAATGAGATGTTGAATCATTAAATGCTTTCCAAATTTGCCAATTTAGTTTGAATGTGTTTAAGGAATATATAAATAATTGCTTACATCAACATTCAAGTAGATATTGTATCCATGAGCTTAATACAACATGAATAGATTCAAATTTTATCACACCAAAGAATCGCATTCATAAATGAGGAAAACTATAGAGTAAATTAGAGCATAAGCCATTTCATGAACTATTTGGAAGTCATCATCATGTAAAACATAAACAACATTTATATAAGTCAACTCATTGATCAAAATATGTCTTTGTAACCCTTAATCAAGAAAAATTTACTTCAGTAGTGATATTTAATTTGATTTTCTTAGAATGATAGCCATAAGAGGTGTAACATACCCATCCCCCCATAGGCTAGGCACGCTACTCCAAAAACACACTTCAAAACTAATTTTGAATTATGATACCCTTTAATTAATAAATAAGCATGAAATAAACATGATAAAAACACATGCAATAATAAAGATTCATGATACAACCTAAAAGAATGTTTAAACATGCCATGCACAACAATAACTAGCAAGCATGCACATTGTACAAATGAATATTAGAGAAAATAATTAATACACAATGGAAATAAATATATCAACAAGGAAACCATGATAGAGAGCACTTATCTTAATCAAAACCATTCACCAACTGGTTGCAAACCAATGACGTTCCACCCAACCATATACATTGCTATTCTAAATCTCAACAATAGGTCACCCCTAATCCAGGGATACGAATCCACAAGGATGGTTCTAGGGTGTCACTCAGCTTCCCAAACCAATCAACACTCTCAAGCTCTCACAAGTTTCTGAACACATGGCAATCCAAAGTACACCAGTTCTATTCTCTCCATCCTACACAACCCAAGAGAATGGACCCCCTTCTCTGCCATGCAATCCCTCAGGTTTTCCACCTCCTTCCAGGGCTCTAGTGCATCTGGTCAAGAATATCCATGTTGAGACTCTTAGGACTCCCAACTGTGAATAAAATATAGTACATGCCAATGTATCTCAAACATGTAGGAACAAATTCATGGCTAGAATACACCAGACATTACTACAACCAACAAACAATGGAATTTTCCTCAACAATTATCCCCCCATGTCCCAATCCAAGAACAAGAATGAAAGAGGAATGATAATTGAGAAACAATGAATGAAAGAGTGAAAGTGTGAATAAAGAAGAAAAAAATGAAGAGTGTGAACCCCCCAAATAGACCAACGATGGGTTTATATATTTACTTGGAAATCAAGAACCACATGGCCTTCCCCAAGAATCTCATGTAACCACTTCTCTCAATTAAATCATATATGAGTAAATAAAATATAATAAAAGACTTATCCCCTTAAGCCCCCTCTCTCATGGAATCATTGTTGTGGGTGGGAATCCCTCCTACGGACTTAGCATTTAAGGGCTCTAATCATGCATGCAGAAAATGACCATTTCAAAGGCCTCTACTCTTTCCTATTCTCCGAACACAAAACCCCACATTCATGCAATACAAAGGTGTAAATGAGATTCGATAAATCTACCTTAAGTCCTTCATTTTATGTTGATCCCTTTGCTTTCACTCGCTCTTTTATTGCAAGCCTCCTCCCAAAGCTGACCTACATTCACACATGAACAAACAAAAAGCTGCAAACATGCATTTCATATACTGATTGTTGGGTTAGTTGTGACAATATCATAAGATGAACATTCAACTCGAACACATGATATGGCGGGATGGGAAAAGTATTCCTTTTTGTATTAATATTCACAAGAGTAAAATTACAATATGTGGTCGGCGCTGCTCCTCGAAACTGGTCCTAGGCTCCTCTTCAACTATCCTCCAACTGCTTCTCTCTATACTTATTTTTGTACAAGGATGGCTAAAGGTTGGGACAAGGGGAATGCTCAATTGGGTATAGTCTCTTTACTATGATTTTCCTCCTTTCAAATGGGACCCTTACCCTTTCTTTTATAGGCTAGAAGGAGCTAGGTATTTGGTCGAATGACCGGCCATGCATGGCCGAAAGGTTTAGTTAACTTGCCCAAAGTCATGTGTTCCATCAACAACTTTCCTTTTTCTGTTCTTTTGTAAGTACACGCGAGTTGTATTGGGGCATATAGTGTGTACACGCGTGCAGTAATGGAGCAGGACGCATGGGCCTTTATAAAGGGGTTTTTTTAAGAAGAGATGTTCAGTAGTGTTTTGGCAAAGAAGGAATCTGAGATGGCCTGATGCCAGGTAAGCATATCTGGTGAAAATTAGGGTTATAACAGATTCCCCTTAATGTGTGAGTTCAGAAGAGCATCTGATGGTCGAAATACCTTATCAATCTTTACCAACATTCCAAATAAGTGAGCCCAGGGACCAGAAATCGATAGGTGTCATCTGCAAAATAACAATTGTCTCACCGAAGCGGGCATACCCATGCTCGGGATGAAATAAAATCATGGCTACCAATCAAATACACTGTAGATCCATGTCATATAACTATATAAAGTGTATCCGCGAGTAATACATAGCGGATCTACATCTCAAAATCAAAAGATATACATGTATAGTATCCATATTCTAGAAGTTGATAAGGCATGATGGTTGGATATGAGGTCTTCATAGCTCGAGCAACAACTTCAAAATCTTCAAAATTTGGGTAGGAGTGTAATATGAGTGTACAACTTCACTACCCAGAGGTCTACAATGGCTCATCGGTCATGGACTAGAGAATCTTGATGATCAGACTGAAGGCTTCATTGATTTCGAACAAAGACTTGATTGGAATTTCGGGATGGTTGGGCATGAGGGCAAGGAGACAAACTACAGAGGGGCTGACTCAAGCTTGGTAAAAAATTCCCTTGGACAATAGCACGAAAAATGATGAGACTCAGGCAGCATGGCATTAACATAAGTTCATGAGGCAGGAGGCAACGCAAGCTCTCCATATGTTTGGAAGGATAACCAAACGGAGGAGGACACAACTCAATGTAGCAAGAACAATTTCCTAAGGTCATATGAAATCCTAGGGATTGACGAACAAACGGAAGGATGTGTTTTATCCAAGGGCGACTCATTGTGCTGCCAATACAAAGAAAATACTTTTCCCTTCCTCTTTTTGGGGTATATTTGAATTTTTTTTTGTCTTTTTCAATAATTTTGGAAAAAGAATAAAAGAATGCTATGTTACAAAGGAGTAATGAGTGTCGCAAACATATGAGTTCAAGGTGCAAGGAAAGGACTGATGTTCAAAGCAAGGACACTCGGAAAWAATCCCTCCTGGGGCMAAAGGTATCAAGACGCAAAGGCAAAGTGTTACAGGGCTTGTGTATAAGGCATGTTTCAGATGGTTGTGGGTGGGAATCCCTCCTACRGACTTAGCATTTAAGGGCTCTAATCATGCATGCAAAAAATGACCATTTCAAAGGCCTCTACTCTTTCCTATTCTCCCAACACAAAACCCCACATTCATGCAATACAAAGGTGTAAATGAGATTCGGTAACTCTACCTTAAGTCCTTTATTTGATGTCGATCCCTTTGCTTTCAATCGCTCTTTGATTGCAAGCCTCCTCCCAAAGATGACCTGCATTCACACATGAACAAACAAAAAGTTGCGAACATGCATTTCATATGCTGATTGTTRGGTAAGTTGTGACAATATCATAAGATAAACATTCAACTTGAACACATGATATGGCAGGACGGGAAAAGTATTCCTTTTTGTATTAATCTTCACAAGAGTAAACTTACAATATGCGGTCGACACTGCTCCTCGAAAGTGGTCCTGGGCTCCTCTTCAACTGTCCTCCAACTGCTTTTCTCTATACTTCTTTTTGCACAAGGATGGCTAAAGGTTGGGATAAGGGGAATGCTCAATTGGGTATAGTCTCTTTACTATGATTTTCCTCCTATCAAATGGGACCCTTACCCTTTCTTTTATAGGCTAGAAGGAGCTAGGTATTTGGTTGAATGACCGACCATGCATGGCCGAAAGGTTTAGTTAACTTGCCCAAAGTTGTGTGTTTCGTCAAAAGATTTCCTTTTCCGTGATTTTGTAAGTACACGTGGGTTGTATTGGGGTAGCTAGTGTGTACACGCGTGCAGTAATGGAGCAATACACGTGGGCCTTTATAAAGGGGTTTTTTTAAAAAGAGTTGTTCAGTGGTGTTTTGGCAAAGAAGGAATCTGAGATGGTCTGATGTCAGGTAAGCATATCTGGTGCAAATTAGGGTTATAACAATCATATCCCCCTATAACTATTGTCTTTTTCCATCTAGAAGCCACCAATGTATTTGATTATTAATAATGATCAAAATATTACATTTCCTAGGCACGTTGGCCTCTTTTAATTGTTTGGTCTCTCTAGCCTTTCATCAAATAAACAAAATACATTATTTAACATGGGAACTCAAAACTGGTGTATTACAAGAGGATCCTTGACCTTCAATATTTTTAGCATATTAACTCTCTTGTCAATCTTTATGAGAAAACCAATGATAAAATTATGCCAAAGTGAAGTTAAGTTCATTGTTTCCTAGAGCTAGATCTCATACCACATACATTTCCAGGAAATAATCATGTAATTAAAGTGAAATTTCAAGCAAATTAAAGTGAGTCATCTAAAAATATTAATGTCAATATGATTGCTTCTGACATGATAAAGTGATAAATAGTTAAAATATATCTGTATCCTCAAAATTATGTAAGACAATCCTCAAACCTCTAGCCAACAAATGGTATTGTAGTTGTAAAGATCCTTAAATTCTACTTATTACCCTAATTATTAGCATGTGTGCAACAATGATTGATAAATGTAAATGTTTACTATTACATATTTTGTGTAAAAAAATTAAGTTCGACCAGGGCCTTGTTGACTCTTGAATCCGTTAGGACTGAAACGACAACCTCACAAGGATAAAATCCTCCTATGTTTTTATAGAGGTGGTACTCCTCTGTTCAAGATTTTTTAAATGTGGGAATTTTATAGAAGTCCGTCAAAGGAAAGTAAAATAGATATAAAAGAAAATGGAAAATGCTTTTGTTTGTATTTTATTTTTAAAAGAAAGTTCCTGAGAATGGACCAGGAATCACATACATTCATACAATTAAAGCAAATAAACAGAATTTTCTCACATCCATCATAGTTGGGATAAATATTTCTAATCACATAAAAAAATTAAAAGAAAATTATCCACATGCATAAGAGAACTTTGACAGAGTGATACATGGGAAGCTCAAATGAAGATATCGATAGATCAACCTCAAATACTTTATATTCATAAAAATTGGGTTTTAAAGTACAATCGAGATTGTTCCCAAAATAGCTCTCTTGTAATTTCTAAAAAATATATAGTTTAATACATATTCTCTGAAATTAAAATGTGTTTTTCATAATGAATGGGATTGGGGCTCCCGCAGACCATAAATAAAATATGTATAAGAATGAAGTTCGTAGAAATAATAAAGTGGGCGGTGGAAGACAACAAGACCTGGTAAGAAGAAAAAGGAAATTATCATTCTTCGGTTAAACGTTTATATTTAAAGAGGTGGAGTAACTGGATGAAGAGCTCGATAAAGACAGAAATATGTGATCAATATGAACTTACTACGATGGTATATCATGCTTCTCACTTGCTCGTTGATGTTATTTTATGGCTTTTATCCGCGGTTACATGAACCATCTCAACCGTCCTTTGCCCTTCATCAGTGAGTTTGTTGACAACCTTTTTAAACCACTTCTCAATCTAGCTTCTCATTGGCGCCATGTTGATTTCATGCCAGATTTTTATATTGAAGAGCTCGCCTTCCAAGTTCATTAGATCAATAGAAATTTTCCACAAATATTCTTCAATATATTGATTTTTAATCGAATAATCAACTAGCCATTCTTCCACATCATCTTCACTATACTCAAGAATGTCGTAGAATTTTTCAAATGATAACCCTTTAAAGATCACAACTTGTTCATCAAATTCTTGCTTGGTTAAGAACAATTATTTGAGTATCAATTTGGGGTCTTGGACCTCATTGGTTCACCCAGCTAGATCTATCTCAGTTATTGTTTTGAATAATTTGTCTCTTCTAGTTATGGCCTGGC
Source organism: Picea engelmannii (assembly GCA_009831015.1). Lineage (NCBI taxonomy): Eukaryota > Viridiplantae > Streptophyta > Pinopsida > Pinales > Pinaceae > Picea > Picea engelmannii. The sequence continues at coordinate 1,851,650 of ML776804.1, forward strand.
TGCATGCTTGGACAATAATATTCAGGTTTTTAACATTTTCCTTCCAGCATGCATTTAGTTTTTTTATCTGGTTCAGAGAAGGGAGATCCTCCTCTCTTCTTATCAACTCTGTCATATTGGTAACTTTAAAACCAAATGGTACAACCGCATCGAGGAAAAAACCTTCCTCGTTTTTCAAAAATCCCTGTAAATATTCATGAAAAGTGTGTGCTCTCGTTCCAAATGAGACCATGCTATTTGACATCTCCCAAGCCTTTGTAATTAATTCCATTATATTCTTGATATTATTCTCCACATATCCCCAGGATGATGTGAGAATGATTGTCTATCCTTTTAATTTTTCTACAGGTGTGGTAGGACCGATCATTTCTAAAGGACTAGCAAGTACTGAAAGAGGCATTAAAGTTTCCTCCAATTCTTTGATTCACTCCTTTAACCTAACATTCTCTGCTTCAAGGCCTCCAATAGAATTATCTAGAGCATCTCTAGTTTCTTGGTGAATTTGGGAAATTTGGGAAGGCCGCATGTTCTGTAGGCTAATATCTTAACAAGATTTCCCCTTTTTATTCTTTACATCTCTTTTCTCAATAATCAAATTTTTGAACTCGTTGTCAAAAACAATGCTCTGAAATACAAAAGAATATTCTTCGTCGAAGGTCTCACTCTCAATTATTTCCATCTGAGGGTTCTGGTGAGCATTGTTCTCTAGTTGGTTGACATTGGGGAACACTTTTTCGATGTCAATTTCGAGTTCCATATCCTTGAGGGAGAGATCGTGGATGTTTCTTTCACCTCGAGGTCCCTCTTCTTCTTGCACAATGTTTTTTCTTTTCTTACTCAAGGGAATTTTGTGAGAACTTTAATTTTTTCCTGAAGGGGGGTTCTTATCTCCTCCTCCGCCTGAATAACTGTGGGTTACTTTCTTAACTTGGTGGGTCATTGGAGCACTGCTTCAACATGTTGTACTCTTTGGAGTAACAATCGAGGATTGGGCAATTTTCTCACCCGAACCTTTTCCTCTCTACTTGTATGACTCATTGGTGTTGAGTATCGTTTCCACATCTCTGGTGTCACGAGAAGGAGTGTCTGATACATTGTCTCTATCTTCATTCAAAATAGAATTAATGAAATAATTGTTGAAACCAATAGCCAATAGATGTTCTACAAAAATTCCACTAGGGTCAAACCCTTTTACTCTTTCATCATATTTTAAATTGAGGTTGTGGAAGTGGCCCGCGAATTCATCAATATTGTTCATATTTATCTTTCATCATATATATGAATATGAATTGTTTTTTAATCTTTTCATGGAAAAAATGGAACCAATAGTTGTATTGCCTTGTTATTTCAGCAACAAACATTTTTTCAGATATGTGACACGGAAAGAAGGATTTTCCTTGGAACCAAAAATCCTTACAACGTTATAATTCTCCATTTGTTCTAGTGTCCCCTTCCTATTTAGGAACTTAATCACCTGGTCAAACATCTAGGGAGTTTCCTTTCCAAACAACAAGTCTTTAAAAACTGAGACAAAATCATTAAAAACTTCATAAAAATGTTGGGAGGCCTTGTGCCTCCATAATGTTTGATATCAGAAGGTTATTGGATCAAATTCGTAGGTTACCTTATTACACAAAGATAATCTTGTGAACTGACAACAATGCGCTATCACGGAAACCAAATAAGATGACATAAGAATTTATTCTCCTTCTTGTATTGCGACAATTGGGAAGAGATTTCAATGGAAATCAACTTACCCCAATCGAAGATGGCATGTTCTTTGACATCAAAATATAGAATGTAAAGAATCATCCAGGAGATGTTGGTTGTAGTTTATTTTCATGTTGTCCTCGTGAAAAGCCATACAATTTCTCGGAAGGGATTTTTAAATGAGCCAACTTGCAATCTTGTGATGTCCTTGGGGATGGCCGTTAGGTTCTCTAGGAATTCAGGTAAGAGGTCCAATCCATTGTCACACTTCTTTAATAACTCCCTGCAATATTCTCCCTTGAAGGTGAGCATTGGCTCGAGAAGTCTCAACATCTTACATAATATCTGAGGCGATAGAGAGACAGGGGAATGGTCCCACAACTAAATAATCCACTGGCTTGGAATATATCTCTCGACGCACCAGGTCACCAACTCCTTACAGTTAAAGACTTTTGGGACACAACCTGCGCGTGCAATTCCAGACGTCCAGATTACATTCTTTTGGGCAGAAGGGGATGAGTAGTAGGAATATTCTCTGGACCACTAAAAACTCCAGTCCTCGCGCCTAAAAATATTCAATGTATCTCCACAGAATTGTTGTCGAGTTGCTTCCATAAGTTGACGAGAATGTTCCTTGTTCCAGATTATGTTTCAAAATGAACGTTGGAGGGGGATAATATAATCCTTCTTAAATCTTGTTTTAATGTGTTTTAATAGGAGATCTCCTCGAGCCTTTCTCTTATTAATGGCCATCCTTTCGAACATGTATGGTAAGTTATTACCATTAAAATCATAGTAAATGTGCATTGGAAAGGGCACGAGGGTGGAGGAGACGGACGTGAGCAAAATATGATTTGATATTTTTTGGGAACCTGGGAGTCCGCAACATTCACGATGGTATAAGGTGCGAAATTGGCTAAGTATGGAATGGCACGGCGGTCAGACAGACTCACGTAGTTTTAATGATACTTGGAAGTTTGGGGAGTCTGGGGATCAAAATGTAGATGCATAACCTTTTTTTCCAATGTGTATATCACGGAACATGGGAGCATGAAAGTTGAATCCCGCCAACCCGAGAACCCATGATCGTAGAATCTGCTAAGTATGGAACAACACGGCAGTCGTTCGGACTCATGATGTGAATTTATAGATGGATATGAGAAACCGTAAGTACGCCAACCCAGGAACCCGCGGTCTAAAAAATGCGACTAAGTGTAGAACTATAAAGGGATAGAAAGAGGAAAAAAAGAAAAGGGGAAAAACGGGTAAGTGTAGAAGAGGGAAAATAAAGGGAGAAAAGGATTTGGGAAAATAGAAAATTCGAGGGAATTTTTGGAAGCGGGAAATGACCTCAACATGCCTTAATCTCACGATATATTCCAATGAGTATTACCATTCAAAGAACAAATCAAGTAGCATCTTGTAGTTCGACTAGTGAAATAAACTAGGGTCATATTTAAAATGTACCAAATCATTGCAAAACCCTCAAGTCCATGTGGTATGATAGAAAAGAAATGAAGCAATATCACAGCATAGGATAACCCTTTAGGTGCTAGTTTCGAAACTTACAACATTTTAAAGTATGAATTTAGTGAAATAATCCAAAAAACACTCAAATTTACACCTTACATCAATATGGGTTAAGTTTTTGAGGTGAATATTACACATACCATAGACTTAAAGCATGAGTTAAATGAATTTTTTTAAATAAATATACTCCAAAAACCTTTAATTGATAGGAACTCCAGTGAGTATAATCTACAATCAACACACATTATTCAACCTTTTATACAATTCGTTCAAAGAGTTAATGCAATAGTTTTATGAGGGTAATGAAATGGAATAATAATTAAGTGTTACATTGTGAAAAAATGATACCAAATACATTTAACCATAAAAAAATTGACATGTGGGACTTTGGCACTAACATTAGGTTTATTATTTGGCACATTAAGCAAATAGTTAAATTTTGTTTAGCATCAATTAATTCCTTGGGATAGATTAAGCATCAACATTATAAAACACTAAGGAAATAGCCACATAATTTGATTAATCACTTGTCAAGTCCTCAAAACATAATCTTTCAGTACATTTATATGTCAAATAGATTAAAAAAATAGTGAAATACCAACCATTGGGACATGCTTTTAATCTACTTAACCATTATTTGAATATATCTACAAAGATTGTGAGTTTAAAGCCATTATATCTAAAAGCAAATGCAAATGTTTAAATGATTTGAGCATGAAAAACATAAACAATTTGCAAGAAACATTCAAGCCTAGTATGGATTTGAAAACTAATATCCTAAGATTTGAACTAGCTATCTAGATCTAAGAAATTTAATTTGATAGAACCCTATATTACGATAAAAAAAAATGAAAGGGAAAACCTTTGAACGAGTGGTTAAAATACAAAGGAAAATCAATGGCTACCCCACTTGGGCTATGGGGGACACTTGATCTAGTGTTGAATGATGTTCTTGTATCTTTATTGTTTGAGTTCACTAGAAGAATCAAAGAATTGCTTAAGGTGATTCAAGATTGAATACTTGAACCACTACAAGTATCTAGGGAAGACTAATCCTATGAGAAGTTAGTATAATTAATACAATATAAAATTCAAACTAAACCTATGGTAAGATAATAGAACCCAAGTCTATGTTCAATATAATAAATCCAAGCCTAGAATTTCAAAAGGAAAAGAACAGTAAGTGATAACATGCACCCCAATTGCCTTGTTTGATGTTGCAGTAGCTCCTTTCTTCCTAGAAAACCTCAATAACAAATATCCCCTATGATAGTTCTAGAACATATTCTAAATAAATAAACAAATCTCATGCTATAATTTATGCATGCAAGTTCTTCCAATTGATTTCCAACAAATACAAAAGAGAGGAGTCATCCTTATATATATAAGTCATGTTGCATAAACCATGGGTAGAAAAATATGTTCTAGTATAATATCATGTGTTAGTATAATGTGCTCAAGAAAAACCATGAGCTAAAACAAGAGGAACTCTCAAAACCATCAACAAAACCTCTAGGAATAAGTGTACCCTCATAAATATGAGTCAAATACCCAAACATGTGGTCATAGAAGGCTAACAAACCAATGTTCCCTTATAACAAGTGGAATAAAACCCTAACCAACTCCCCAGAAGCATGGAATAACAAGTGCGCTCTAAGAGAAAACTCAAGATGGTTGGCACATGTGGCACAAATATTGAGGCACTCCCATAAATAATGGCACATGTGGCTTAGTAAATAAGGTGCTCCAAGAAATAAATGGTCAAATCATCTCATAACCTCCTCAACTAACTCATAACCACTTGTAACAACCTATTAAAAATGGTCCAACTATGTAATAACCTCATAATTGACCCCAATGAACTCACACATGTGGTCAACAAATCCTAGTAGACTAGAATAATCCACACATGTGAGATAATGTTCTCATGTAAGCAATTGTGCCCTCCTAAAATGGTCTAGGTGGCACATGATGATTATGTGGAGTACCTATCATCATCCAATGCACTATCATGGATCCCAATGCAATGACATCTATCCCAATGCAGTGACATGGATCCCATGAAAAATAACATGGATCCCAATGTAGATAGATATGACTGTATATAGTTACATAGGTCCCAAATCAAATACATGAATCTTGAGGCATGATACATGGATCATTTTTGGGCATTTTGATCCACGCTTGCCCACCGCCTTCTTAAAAATGGGGATTTTATACCTATGTTTCATCCAGAGTTGTCCAACAAAAACCCCAAAGCATCACTATATCAATCCTCGGCCAAGGCCGATGAAGGTCTCACCCTAGATGCAGAGAGGATCACAGAGACCATAAGGTCTTGTGACAAGGATGAAGGCTAAACACACGAAAATTCATTAGGATTGGAATCCATGCAACTCATATCTGACAAATTATTAGGACTAAGCATTAAAACAATACACACACATTTTCAACTCAGACATATACAAACACATAAATATTTTCAAAGTATTACAACATTACAACTAGCTGAGAGCGATCTGGATACTGAAGAATAAATGAATCTCTTTTCCTTAATATCTCACTAGTCTCACTAGTTAGCCCCATTTCTGATATTAGTGCTTCCTTTTATAGTTGTCATTGCAGGGGAGCATTGTCTCTTTCTTCTCTTCTCCACTCATTTTTCTGACATAACTGCCTTTCACACTTTTGGTGTCTACCAAATCTCCACGTATAATTTCTGTATCAATGGAAATATTAACTGCCTATCCATCTCATTCTCTATCCGTCCCACATCCTCGTATGTTGTTCGAAATAATCATTCGAGGATATTTCTCGATGATTCCTTTCTTGATTCCAGAATGCATCTTCTTGGTTTCCAATGCAATTGTCAAAACCCGGACTGACATGCACATGGTAGATTGTGAACATGGAGCACAACTGACAAAACTTGATCTGGTGCGCACTCTATGTCATTCCTCATTCATTTCCTTAGGCGTGCCTAAAACTATGGAATGATCACACACAACTTTATTTGTTTGTGTGTGCAAAACTAAACCCAAAACTTTGGGTGGAAATAGACCCCCACCACTATTATATGGCTCATCCTCGAGCCAACTGATGTAAGTTATGAAGGCGAATAGTTGAAGTAAGAGAAAATTGTCGTTCGACAAAACAAGTTGTGTTGACAGTTGGGCTTGAGTAAGAGAAAATCATCAATGCAAGTTGTAGTTTCAACTCGACCTAGGTCCATGAATGATGTATGCAGGCCGCATGGTTAAGGATGGAGTTGGAGTGCATGCAGCCATATGCTCCCTCTCAAACCTTCACTGGTGTCTGTGGAGGGGAATAACAAAACTATTTAAGGCCCACCAACAAACACTGAGCTCTAAAAATAATTTAGGCTCCAGCAAGAGAGAGTATCATTCTCCTCTTGTCTTTTTATTCTAGGATAGCCAGGTCGAGCTAATATTTGTGGTCATTCCACCGGAGGAAGGATGTGGATCTATGGAAAGATGTGAGAGGAGTGGGGCCAACAATGGGTTTTTATATAAATTCCTTCCCCAATTTTTTTGTTGGAGGTGGATCTATGATGAAAGAGGATGGCCCTCTGTATCAACAAAGGGGATGGTGCATGGAAATTGTGGAACGTAGGGGCCCTCCCTATCATCAAAGGGGATGATGTATGGAAACACTTAATAGTGGGGAAGTGGGGAATGAAATAGAGTAGAGGTTATACCAAATAGTTTTTGATATATCCTTAAGATGTGGAAGAATTGTAGTGTAGGAATTGAACGGGGTTGGTCGAGTAAGGAAGCACACGCCCCAAGATGTCTATGAAACTAGGCCATGATATGAGAGATGAATGAGAGGAACATGAAGTGATAGTAATGAATTAAGGGAAGTATAAATTGTGGGTGAAGGGCACCAGAAAGTGGGGATAGGACATGGATACTTTCTCCAAATATTTCATAGGTGGTCAGGTATTTATAGCGTGGAGGTGTGGGGAAGGGGGTCAGCCAGACAAGGTCATCCAAAATACTTAGAATATGACAGCAAGATGTAGTAGACAAAGAGATCCAAATGTCGATTCATCATCATAATGATATTCCTTGTTGAATGAGGTGTCATAACAGACTCCATACACATATCTTGGGTAATTTACTGAAAGTAGATTTCCTTTCCCTTTCGATGAGCTGATCCAATAGGAAATCCTTCCAAGACTCACGTGAATTTATCGTCAGAGCCAGAAATTTGTACTTGTATTATAGGTTCAACCATGATTACATATTATAAGTACATGATACGACTTTCCAGTGATCCTATTTTCACGTGTGAATGGAGCTAGATTAAATTTGGTTAGTAGGCTTGGAACGTTGAACATCCCACTAAGTGGTGAAATTGATAGTTGTATTGAATGTGGAATCAAGTCCATCATCCTTCTATCAGTTGATTATCTAATGCTATATTACCAATGATACTTGTAAATTCATGTAATATTGGTCAATATGATCCGGTGACCTCTGCAGAAATATGTTGTCGCCAAAAGCTCGTACTTAGTAATAAAATTGCGGACATTGTTGCACATATGCGGGTCCTATATGTTGGGGGAATCGCACATGTTTTTTTTTTCACCCCAACTTGATTTTACTTTTTAGGTCATTTGGTTGTAGCGTCCCCTAGTATCGCAAGGGCTCGACATCAAGCCTTATAAGTTCTTGCAGTATCCATTGATTAAGGAGCTCATCCACACTAGTATCTATCTCATCTTATTTCTCCATGAGGTTGGGGAAAAAATATGGGATTTCTCTAAATGATTCTTCAAGGTTTATGAATTGGGAAGATGTTTTTAAAGGGGGCGAGTGTGGACGAGCGTGGTGGAGCTTTAAATATTTATGGTGCACCCCGCATCATTTCTTGGATAACCATCCTCTTGCACAAATATATGTGATGTGAGTTACAGTTTCCCTAATTTTGAATCATTCACACATATCCACTTCCATTGTTTCCCATTCTCGGTAAGGTTGGTGGTGTGCATCCCACCATCATGCAGGAATTCCTAGAAGCACTATGTCAAGTGCTTGAGGCCTTTGGTACTCTGGAATGTGTTGTATCCATGCAATCAATGTGTCCATCGGCTCTAACCCATCATACTGATAGGATCCAAATTATTCCATCCACTCTTCTACAAAAATATGTGTGCACTGCCTTGTTGATACTTCATATAGCCCATTCTCCCACCTCTCTATGGCATCCTTAGAATCTGTGTGATACGAATTGACACTTCTCCAGCTTAATTCACCATCTATGATGGGGTTTATGTAGTCCTCCCTATGCCTTGTGATCTTATAAATATTTTTAATGACCGAGTTTTGTGCATCCTCATCCATGGGCTCATTGTATTGGTCACCTTTATATGGATCGAATGGTGCGACCACGTGTAGGGTGTTTTTTTCAAAGGAATTTTTCTGCTTCTTCAATTTTAGCACCACATTATTTTCAAAGGCCCAGTCAATACCCAATAATGTCGGGTATGGATCACATTCATCCATAATATCGATGACCTCAAATTCGACATTTGTTTTTACCCCTTATATGTTGACTTCTACTTTCTTCAGACAACCTATCGAGTATATATTTTATTGATTGGTCAATCCGAGTTGGATGGGTGACTAGACCAACTTAGGATTACCCATCATTTCCCAAGATTTATTCATCAAAATGTTCATGTCATATCCTAGATCCAACATTACTCCATCCATGTTGTAGCCACCAAGCTCTGTTGTCATATTAAACTCTCAGACAATGCATTTTTTCTTGCTGACTTGACAAACATCTCTTTCTAGCAACAAAGAGGATATGGTATCCTCCATTCCTTGCTCTTTCATGCAAGTAGCTAAAATCTTAGTTAACTTACTTGCAGCTTATGGATCATTCAACAGGTGCAAACAACAGTGCAAGAAAGAACTTACTTGGTCTTCAAATACTTCCTTGCAACTCATTTATTGTACAACCTTTGTGCGTGTTGCGCGTTACAATACCTCCTAGAATTTTTCTTTGTATACCTTCTACTCAGATCACCGTAGCTTTTTATTTCTATGAGCCTCCTCTATCGATCATTGCATCACGCGTTGGACCTCTTCGTGCATGCTAGCTTCCTCCAACAATCTCTACGTCACACACTAGAATTATTCGTGCACATGAGCCTCTTCTAGTGAACTTTGCATCACACATTGGACTTCATCGTGGATTTGATCCTCTTCTAGAAACCTTTGTGTCACCTTCTACACTTCCTCCCGGATCTAGGGCCTCTTCAAATTACCTCTAAGTACAAAATCATGATACATGACCAATCTCACCGTAATTGAAACATGTGGGGAGTCTACCTCCCCCTCTGCTATATCCACGGCCATGACCGCACCCATATCCACCTTGAGGACCTCCTTGGTATCTGCCTCTTTCCACACCACCACACTCACCAACCTTCTTCTCCTCTTGTACTCAAAATGCATCGTAGGTGTTATCTTGCATTAACTGGAGTGACTGGCATCTATTGACATCATGTCTGATGGATTTACAAAACTCACAGGATGGAGTGTGAGTTGTCGTCGTATGGTATTTATGCAAGGTAGGATAGAAGGTTGGAACATGGCTCCATTGTCTACATATTTCACACCATTCTAATTGTCCATATGGAAATGGACTTGGTGTGCCTATCACCACATAGTTTGGAAGGGTATGGAACTTGTCTCAGTGATTCCCCTCATAGCAACATGTAGTACACCATATGTGCACACACTCAACATTAATATTCGTCATGTCTTTCAACTCCATAGTTAGGCTGGATAGTTGTGACTGAACCTGCGCCAACCAGGTTGATTCCTAAGCGCCTCCAAGTGTATCTTCTAAACGCATCACAATTCCGACTGCATCTGCCTGAGTTGTCAACTTTTTCTAGGTGAGAAGGACTAGGATATGTGGGAGAAACCCCACAATGAACCATTCTTTGTGTTGCACATCCTGGATTTTGAAGGTTAGCCTATCCAACAAGATTTTAAATTGTTGGTCATAGTCCAAAATAGTTTCTCCCTCCTTCTATTTGATCTCCTTGATTTTTGTAATGCATTGGGACTCTAAATTAGCATTTTAAAACTCCCTAAGTAGATCCTACTTAATATTGGCCAAGGAATTTTCCTATCATGCTAGCATAGTAGCCTTATACTTCATATAACATGTCAAGGCTCTATCCCTAATTGTTGTCTCTAGCTATGAGATTTTAGTTACTTCGCCTGTAATTATCTTTACAAACCATATTGCTTCTCACGTAAACTAGTGTTTCTCTACATCATCCTTACCCACTCTGTGGAACATGGGTAGTCTTAGTATACTGTCTTGATTTTCCATCTTCAAACTTGAGCTAGATCTACTTCTCTGACTACTAGGGGCTTGATTTCTCCACACCATTATTGATTGGGGTAAAGTATTGTTGACGTCACCTTCTTCTTCACTCGTCTCTTTGATTATCTCTTCTTCTACTTCAATCTCTTCACTATTTGTTTTTTTTTATTATTGATTAAAAATTCACAAGGGGGGTGGTACAAAGGAGGAGAGGGGTTTTTCCATATTCTTCTGAAACTTCTTGCTAGGTGATCTAGATATTTATCTGTTTGTAGCCACGTAAGACCATATACTATTATGAATTTGTCTCCCCCACCACTAGGGGAGCATCCATCTTCCTCTTCTTTTTGCACACCATCACTATGCACCCTACCTTCTTGTCCTAATTTCACACCACAAATGTTCACTCTATCTCTTGGGCTGAACTGCGCACTACAAATCCGCATTTTGTCTCTTGATCCAATCTATACACTGCCACTTCGTAGGAAATATCCCTCTCCAAATAGTGCAATATTGTTCCATGCACCATCCTCTCTTCTTAACATCACACCATTGTTATGCTCTTCATCTCTTCTAAGGTTGAGGAACTCCACAAAATCCAAGGGGTGCATACTTCATCACCTAGGTCCATACTAGTATTAGTATTTGTAGCCCTACTAGACACCATCTCCATTATGGCATGCCTCTTTGTGTGTTTATCCTCGTTTGTGCTTCACTCTGGCACAACATACTCTCCCACACTACCACCTCGTGTAGTTTATTTTCTCTTCATATTGGACCTGACCCCTCATCACACGCCCCTAGACAATTCTTTTCCACCTCTCTCATTCACTCATTATCTTATCTAAACTATTCTTGCGTACCTCTCGTCTCTTTTTCTCCTCTTCTCTTTTGGGTCCATTCCATACCTCACCTCATCTCAACAATTTTGGGATCCTCCTCAATGGATCCAATCTCTCTCTTTTCTGACTTTCCCCCGTATTTACAGAACACCTCCCCCCACACGCTAGGTGAGTTTACTCAACCATTTGATCAGGCTCCATGCACATCATCCCCTTCTCAACAAACATAATTTTTATCCAAAGTGGAATTGTGTCCATCATTCACCTTCTCGGTCCTTCTGCAAAGTTTTTTTCATCCTCGTTGAACAAGTTGGTGAATTCAACAATGTGACCTTCTTTTACTCGAGAAAACCAGAATTCAAAATCTTGAGTCCACTTGTTATCTAGCACTTTCAATTCTTCAAGCTTGTCTTGATCCCAAGCCACTAGCTCAAAACACCACACTAGAGAATTGGTAGCATCTTGCCTTTTTAGTCATTCATGCAAAAAACAAGGAATTTCATCAAATAAAATCTCATACATATCCAAGTAGAGATACCTATCTTTCCATTTTTTTTGCATTGAGTCTCAATCCTTGAGTCTCTCGCAAGGAAAACTCATTTTCTTTTTCCTCTGCCCAATCTTGAATTTTCTCCTTAGGGATACCACCTTATTTTTTTCCTTCATCATTCCTGACAAGAATTTCAAGTCCCAGCAATGGAACCATTTGTTGGGCGTTTTAATCCTTGCTTTTGCACATCCTTCTTAAATATGGGGAGTTTAGACCCAAGGTTCATCTTGAGTTGTCCAAAAAAATCCTTGGAGCATCAAAATATCAATCCTCGGTCAAGGAGAAGGAAGGTCTCACCTAATATGCAGAGAGTGTCACAAATACAATAAGGTCTTGTGATAGGGATGAAGGCTAAACACATGAAAAATCATCAGGATTGGCATCCATGTAGCTCATATCTGACATATTATTAGGAATAAGCATTAAAACAATACACACACATGTTCAACTCGTACATATATAGACACAGAAATATATTCAAAGTATTACAACATTACAATTGCCTCAGAGAAATCTCGATACTAAAGAATCAATGAATCTCTTTTCCTCAATATCTCACTAGTCTCACTAGCTATCCCCATTTTTTATATTAGTGCTTCCTTTTATAGATTTCACTATAGGTGAGCGTTGTCTCTTTCTACTCTAATCCACTCGTTTTCTTGGAAAACTTGCCTCGCACGCTTCTATCATCTGTCAGTGCTCCATGTAGACTTTATGTATCAATGGTAATCTTCATTTCTTGTCCAACTCATCCTTTGTTCATCCCACATCCTCGTATGTTTTTGGCAACAATCATTCAAGGAGATTTCTTGATGATTCATTTCTTGATTCTAGTGGGAATATTCTTAGTTTCCGACACAACTAACAAAACTTGGATTGGCGTGCACTTGATAGACTGTGAGCTTTGAACGCAACTAAAAAAACTTGACCTAGCGCGCACTCTATGTCATTCCTCGTACATTAACTTAGGTGCATTCAAAACTATGGAATGAGCATGCACAACTTTGTTTGTGTGCATGCACAAATCTGAACCAAAAAATTTGGGTTCCAACAATCCCAAGGCATAGATTCCACCTCATATGCATGTACACAGTTCTCAATTCAAGGTTCCCACTCATAGTGGTGGGTCTTTTTAGGAAATATGCATCCACACTAAACCAACTAGGAAAGAGAAGACATATTTAAACAAGAAAATAAATAACAAACATAGTACACAAAGATTGTGCCATGGAAACCCGCACGGGAAAACTAGCATTCCTTGAGTATATTTCTCCCTTGTTGTCGTATTCCTTCAGAATAAAGATTTACATGATTAACCTTGGTCTACACGTAAGACACAATCACCATCATATTTTCTTTCTTTACACAAGAAAAACCCTACAACCAATTTGGCTTAAATCTATATGACCAACAACCTTCATGTGAACATGAACATGAACATGTAATACAATTACAACATGCCTTATTTACAGGCTTTACAAAATGAAAAACCATAAATCATGGCACCCAAAAAGGGTCATAGATTCATGCATATGATTGGTTGTAATCCCACGAATCTCTAGATCCTATTATAGTCAACTTTAGTCATATTACCAGTTGACTATTAGTCAACCTCTAGTAGGTTTCCATTCGAACTCCTGTGAGTTGACCTTTCGACTTTCCCATAGATCACCTCAACTTTGAATTTCCAGGTCAATCACTTCAACCTTTGAATTAGCCATCAACTCGACTTGACTCGTTGTTCAACTTATCACCCAATTGATTCACCTCAACTAGACAGTTAGATGATTATTATTTCACTGCAAAGAATATAACAACCCAATATTCTCCCACTTGTTGTCTTCTTTGATGATACAGGAGAACATGAAAATATGTTCACTGACCCAAGGTAGAAATTCCAATTGCCTCTCTACACCAAGAGAACTTCACAACACTCATAGACTTGTTCAAAAAGTCTTCTATGTTTTCCAAAGAATCTACCTTCTCCAGTAGCACCTTCTTGTTTTCTACCATCTCTCTCATAAAATGGTATTGTACATCAATATGCTTCATCCTGGAATGATATGTTGGGTTCTTTTCTAGAAATATAGCACTTTGACTATCACAATGTATCTTCATAGCTCTCTTCTCAAACCCGATCTTTGAACATAGTCGATGCAACCATACTGCTTCTTTTCTTCCATGAATGGTTGCAATGTATTCAACTTCTATTGTCGATAAGGATATGGATGCCTGTCACTTATGTTGATATTTTGATGTAACTATGGAAGATATTCTTTTGTATTTCTATTGGTCAAACCTCGAGAAGGTTATTTTAATCTTATTGTATAAATCGGCTCAAAAGAAATTATTATTTTATTTTTGTCCTTATTGTAAAAGTCAAAACATCCCCTCTTAGAGTTGCATTTTTTCAAGAGTCAATTATGTGTATAAATAGAGGTCACATTCCTCTCATTTGTACACACACACAACTCACCTTATCTTGTGTATTTGGAGAATAGCAAGGAAGGTCTAGCGGAGGAGGTCTTGGTTTATTGGTCTTTGGTATCTTTGTCTTGGTCTATTTGTGGAGAGAAATAACGTGACATTGTATTGGTTGAATAAATCTTTACTGAAGAATTGGTTGTTGGGTTTGCTCCCCCACAAGGGTTTCCGAAGATATATCTTTTGTTATGTGATTTTTTATCTTTTAGTGATCCTATTACATGCAATTTTTAATGAATTTTAAAGAAGATAACTATAACTTCTAAAATTCTAATGTGGTATCAGAGCAGGCCTAAATAGAAGATAGATCACATATCTAGAAGGAAAAAGGAATTTTTTTTCTTGATAGGAGTGGTTTCTGGACAATAAAAGACCACCAACAAGTGCACCCTATTGGAGCGCATCTTTTCTATGCATCAGATCTTCAAAATCCTGAATTTGTGATTTAGGGGAAGGATGACTACCAAAACCAAGATTAATGAGAAGATGGAGGGAACTGACAACTTCAGAGCCTGGAAGTACAGAGTACCCCTCCTCCTAGAAAACCATGATCTAGAGAAGTTCACTAAATAAGCGGTTTCATAACTAGAGGGAGATGAAGCTAAAGAAAAGCACAAGAAGGATATGGCCAAAGCAAAGAGGATTATTCCAGACTCCATTAAGGACCATCGTATTCATCACATATCTTCATTATCCACTCTAAAATAAATGATGGATTCCTTAACCCAATTGTTTGAAGGAAACAACATCAATCGAAGAATGACCTTAAGAACTTACTTAAATAACACGAGGATGCAGAATTTAGACACCATCCACTCCTACATCTCAAGAGTGAAGTAGATCAAGCAACAGATAGAATCCATTGGTGATATAGTGAATGGAGAATAAATGGTGATGGCCACCTTGAATGGCCTCCAAAGGTCATGGGATGCATTTATTCAAGGGATATGCTCAAGAAGGAAGCTACCCAATTTCAGTAGGCTATGGGGATATTGCAACCAAGAAGAAAAAAGGACAGAAGAAAGAGAATAGAAAATGACAGATAATGATCAAGCCCTAGTCGCCCACACTAGGAATGGAAAGAGCAAGAAAGAACCCTCCTCGCCCAAGAAGTTTCATAAGGGCCAAAGAAATAACCCAAATATCATATGTTTTTGTTGTCATAAAACAGAACACATTGCTAGGAATTGTTCCCTCATTCAGAGACCAAGGGAAAATAAAGGAGATAAAAGGAATCATGTTCATACATTTGAAGATGATGATCCACCCAAGAAGGCTACAAAGGAAGATGAATCAAGTGATGAGGAGTGTGTTCTTATCTCAACCCTTACAGGAACTGTCACTCATGGAAGTGACATTTAGCTCGTGGACAGTGGTGCTTCCAAGCACATGACATGTTATAAAGACTCCTTGTCTAACCTTACTCATGAGGATTCACCGCACAAGGTGAAATTGGGAGATGACTATCAGTATCTGATCAAAGGAGTAGGAGAATCCTCCTACAAGTTAGATTCAAGAAAGCCAATGAAGATGAAGGAAGTTCACTATGTTCTTGGATTGAAGAAGAACCTTGTCTCGATTTTAGCATTGGATGAGAAGGGTTACATAGTTGCATTTATTGATGGACAAGTTCTTATGTTGTAATGCCCATATATATATATAAACATCGTTATCCTCATAAGCAATTTATTTCTTAACTAAGACAATACCTATTCAGCATAATATTGATATTCATACCATCATCTTACCAGAGAGTTTGGAGCTGTGACGGAGGTCAAGAGTCAAGGATCGTGCGGTTCCTACTGGGCTTTTAGCACAACCGGGGCGCTGGAGGGCGCGAATTTCCTGAAGACAGGAGAGCTGGTGAGCCTGAGCGAGCAACAATTAGTGGACTGTGATCACGAGTGCGATCCTTCAGACGCAAGATCATGTGATTCTGGTTGCAATGGCGGGCTTATGAAGAGTGCTTATCAATATGCACTGAAAGCTGGTGGATTGGAGAAGGAAGAGGACTATCCATATACTGGAAAAGATGGCACTTGCAGCTTTAACAAGAATAAAATTGTGGCACACGTTTCGAATTTCAATGTTGTTTCTATTGATGAAGGTCAAATTGCTGCAAATCTGGTGAAGAATGGACCTCTATCAGGTACTCCAAACATGCACCTATTTCACTGTTAGTTTCTTAGAGCAATATCACACTTATATTGCAGAAATCCTATGCAATTTAGTAAGGACCGATTTTTATCTGCTATTGGAAAAAAAATACACGGACATTATAAATTTCAGCTTGGCATGGTGATTTACAAGTCGCAGGTAGTGGTTTTATTTGTGTTTCTTCTTTGGTTTGCGTTTGTTATTTATGTAGTGTTACAAGCTATCTTCATAGTGGCACTTCATT
>ML776804.1:1879830-1901688 GCA_009831015.1 Picea engelmannii
AGCATGTAGAGAAGTAGTGTGGCTTCAGAAGATGTTGTTTGGGTTATTTGGTCTAAAACTACAGCTGACCTACATTTGGTGTGACAACCAAAGTTGCATGAATTTTTCAGAGAATTTAGTGTTCCATGACAGGTCGAAGCATATCAAGATAAAATATCAATATATGAGGGATATGGTGCAGAGGGGAGAAATGAGGCTCCAGTACATGACTACCAAGGAGCAGGTTGCAGACGTGTTGACCAAGCGACTGTCGAGGATGAAGTTCAAGCACTTCAGGGACAAGCTTGGTGTGGTCCCTCATAAAAGGGAGTGACAAGGTACAGATGCATTGCGGGGTAGTGAATGTATTGGGTACATGTTGTAGCTCTTTGAGAGCTACCCGTAGGCCTTGGATGCATTGGTTGTGAAGTCACAGGGGTGTACACAATGAGGTACAGATGCATTGCAGGGTAGTGGATGTCATGGTGACCTATTGAAGTTATTTGAGAGCTACCCACAGGCCTTGGATGCATTGGTTGTGAATTCATGTTGTACTATGGATATCCGATGATGTATAGATTCATATGTTCAACATTCAATGGTCATCAGATCGTGTGGAAACAAAGAATTCCTTCCTAGTTAAGAGGGAGTGTTGATATTTTGATGTAACTACGAAAAATATTCTTTTGTATTTGTATTGGGCAAACCTCAATAAGGTTATTGTAATCTTATTGTATAAATTGGCTCAAAAGAAACTGTTATTTTATTGTTATCCTTATTGTAAAAGTCAAAACATCGCCTCTTAGAGTTGTGTCTTTTCGGGAGTCAATTATGTGTATAAATAGAGGTTGAGTTCCTCTCATTTGTACACACACACAACTCACCTTCTCTTGTGTATTTGTGTTGAAAATACATCTTAGTTCAGCATACACTTAGTCTACATTAGATTTCAGCTTGCTATAAAGATACAACAGCTATACAATTGTTCTTTATGAATAGAAACACTCATAGACAGGTTCTGAAATAAAATAGCAGCATAATTAATTTATGAACAACGGACAGTAACCCACATTTGGCACAAAAATCTGTGCATAAACACTTGGGGAAATATTTAGAAAATTGGACAGTTTTGAGGTAGAAAAAGTGTTTTATTCAGCTCTAGGAATTTCTAAACTTTTACAACAGCAAATAGCATCAGCATTAAAACACAGTCAATGACTTCTTTCAGCCAAATTCTGAACTATACAAACAGTCCCAAACTGTAGCTAATAAAGAAAACCATGGTTGTACGACCTGTACGAACCAGGACAACCAATAAATCTTCAGAAACAGACACCAAACTGCATAGAAAATCATGCCAAAATAAACTGTACAAAATAGAAGCAAATGTGCATTGGAAATCGTGCCAACCTGCTGTAAAATGATAGCCTCGATTTTTGTTCCCTCCCTTTATTGTACAGATAGCTTACACAGTTGTACAACCTCCTTTATTGTTATTGTATGGACTATATTAAATTTTTCTATGTTCATTGGGATGCGTGTCAATCCCACTCCTTGGGATGCATGCCAAACCCTCCTTGTTGTAGCTCTTCTTCCAAGACTGCATTCCTCCTTGGGATGTGATCCCCTTCACCTTCCCTCAATCTCTCCTCAAAAGTGCGCCCTCCCTCTCCTAATGAGCTTCCTTTTATTAATTTTGAAATGTAACTCTCCTAACCCTTGATCTCCCTTCAATGACACTTCACTTTCCCTTGAGATCAACGGTCACAACTTAATCATTCGTTGAGGTCACTTAAGTCATTAAAGTGACCCATAACATCATAAAGTCCCTTTTAAATTAAAAAAAAATTAAAAGACCTAACTTTATAAAATCACTTTATAAAAACATATTATAAAGTCACTACAAGAAAAAAATTTACTTTGTCACTTCCGCATGCTAAGCGCTGCCAATGCAGAAGTACCTCCAAGATACCAAAATTCAACACTCCCTCTTAGCGAGAGAGGTGCTTCTGGTATCACCACCAGAATATGTCTCCATCTCATCAGTTTCCATAGCTACTCCCTCTATACTAGAAGTATTTTCTCCCTCTGAATAGGAAGCCACTACTCCAACTACACTGGAAGCCTCTGTTGCTACCTTTGTTGTACCACAAACTGAAGACATGCTCCTAGGATACTACACACTCTCTTGAGAATCCATCTGTGTTGACTCATGCATGTTGAGTCCTATGAGAGTCTCGAAATAAGACTGAGTCTCGGATATCAACTTTCTCTCTCTCGTGCTACCTGCCAACTCTCCAACATAGAATCTGAGTCCATAAATCCAATGGAACCCAACATAGGTCAATCCAACAACCTGTACAAGCCCTCATACCTGACACCAAGCATCGTTGTTGTGTTAGCAGTTTCTCCCACAGGATATAAAAATGCATTTGCACCGTAGAAGACAACTCCAAATCCACTCTCATCCAAATCTGACACTAAGAGAAAATTAACAATCAACTTTGGAATATATAACACCTTGGAAACCTCCAGAAGACCTATTGACTCTAGTTGGAATCTCACCCTTCCAACCCCCTTTATTGCAAGTTTTGGGCCGACTCCACAATTCACTCTGTATTCTAATTCTATCTTTGTAAGATCAAGGAAAATTGACCTCGACCCAGTCATGTGTCGAGAAGCTCCATTGTCCACAAGCCATGACTCATTGTCCTTGAACAATAGGCACCCACTACCCATAGAACCAGTCATGAGAGAGAAATCCCTCTCATTTCTCTCAGCAAACTCTACAACCTCTACTGAATATGACACGTTTGGTTATGGATTCTTCTTCTTGTTGTTCAAACAATGACTAGCGTAATGGCTAGTCTTGTGACATGCAAAGCATATCACCTTGCTCATGTCCTTCTTATTCTCATTTCCCTTTACCAGAAGAGAAACTTTCAAGTCATATTCACCATCCAATTCCTTTTCCTTCGACCCTTCCCGAATCTCCTCCTGTGTAAAATCATCCCACAAACTGCTCCAGTCAGGGAGCTTCTCTCTTCCCACCACACACTTGATGAAAACCTCCCACTCCTTGGTGAATACTTTGAGGGATATCCACACCAACTCTAATTCAGGAATGAGTTCTCCAACAACTGCCAACTCGTCCTTCACCTGTGAAACCCGGGTGAGGTAGGTGGCCACACTCTCTTTTTTGTCCATCCTAGCACCATGGACCTTGTCCCAGAGAGCCATTTTTTGGTTCTCGTTCTTTGCCTCATACAGAATTTTTAGTGCATCCCACATTTCTTTGGTTATCTTCTTCTCAGCCAAGTGTGGAATAAGGTGGTATTTGACCCCGTCCAAGATGATTCTATGATTCTTGGCTTCCTTCACCTCATGAACATCAAGATCTATGGGATTTGAAGTAGGTACATGAACAATGGTGTTCGCAAACAACCATAATTTGTTCTCCTTGAGAACACTATTGATTCTAACCTTCCACTGTAGGTAGTTGGATATCCCCTCCAACCTATATTCAAATCTGATGTTGGAAATCATCTTTGTCCTTCTCACAAAGAACCTCTGTTGCCTTTCTTCAAGCTAATGCTTCAGCAAATCACTTGTTGTCCCAAGTGCCAAAAGTTGCCCAGTAAACTTCAGAGAACCTTCTCTGATACCATGTTGAAAATAAGTCTTAGTTCAACATACACTTAGTCTACATTAGATTCCAGCCTCCTATAAAGACACAACATCTATACAATTGTTCTTTATGAACAGAAACACTCATAGACAAGTTCTGAAATAAAATAGCAATGAAATTAATTTATGAACAACGGATAGTAACCCACATTTGGCACAAAAATCTGTGCATAAACACTTGGAGAAATATTCAAAAATTGGACAGTTTTGAGGAAGAAAAAGTGTTTTATTCAGCTCTATGAATTTATGAACTTTTACAACAGCAAATAGCATCAACATTAAAACACAGTGAATGACTTCTTTCATCCATATTCTAAACTATACAAATAGTCCCAGACTGTAGCTAACAAAGACAACCATGGATATAATACTTGAATGACCCAAGACAACCAATAAATCTTCAGAAACAATCACCAATCTGCATAGAAAACCGTGCCAAAATAAGTTGTACGGAACAGAAGCAAAAACTCAGCAAATGTGCATTGGAAATCGTTCCAACCTGTTGTAAAATGATAGCCTCAATTTTTGTGCCCTCCCTTTGTTGTATGACCAGCTTACACAACTGTATAACCTCCTTTATTGATGTTGTACAGACTATATTAAATGATTATATGCTCCTTGGGATGTGTGCCAATCCCACTCCTTAGGATGCATGCCAAACCCTCCTTGTTGTAGCTCTTCCAGCTCCAAGCCTACACTCCTCCTTGGGATGTGTGCCCCTTCACCTTCCCTTAAGCTCTCCTCAAAATTTCACCCTCCCTCTCCTAATGAGCTGCCTTTTATTAATTTTGAAATGCAACTCTCCTAACCCTTGATCTCCCTTGAGTGACTCTTCACTTTCCCTTGAGATCAACGGTCACGACTTAATCATTCGTTGAGGTCACTTAAGTTATTAAAGTGACCCATAACATCATAAAGTCACTTTTAAATTTAAAAAAAATTAAAAGACCCAACTTTATAAAATCACTTTATAAAACATATTATAAAGTCACTAGGAGAAAAAAAATTGCTTGGTCACTTCCGCATGTTGAGCGCTGCCAATGCAGAAGTACCTCCAAGCTACCAAAATTCAACAATTTGGAGCATAGCAAGGAAGCTCTAGCACAAAAGGTCTTGGTTTCTTGGTATTTGGTATCTTGGTCTTTGTCTATTTGTGGATAGCTATAACATGGAATTTTATTGGTTGAAGGAATCTATACTAAAGAATTCGTTGTTGGGTTTACTCCCCCACGAGGGTTTCCTAGGATATATCTTGTGTTCTATGATTGTTTATCTTCCAGTGATCTTATTACATGCAATTGTTAATGAATGTTAAAGAAGATAAATGTAACTTCTAAAATTCTAACAAATTACTCATCCAATTGATTTCTCCACTAAACATCTTGAACACGTATATGATGGTCGAAATTAGAAAATGTAGATCTATATCCCAATTGATATCGACAAATCCATGTACTTGTACTTCCCTATCAACTCCAAGTTTCCCTTGGTAGCACATAGCATAATATTTTGTTCCAGACAAATACCTAAACACTCTCTTGACAATTGTCCAGTGTTATTTCCCAATTGTTGACATGCACCTGTTCAATATTCCCACTCCATGAGAAATGTGTACTTAAGTGCATTCCATCACATACATTAGACTACCAATAACACTAGCATAGGGAGCACATGTCATTTCCTCTATTTCTTCCTGTGTTTTTGGACACTACTCAATAGTTATTTTTTCTCCCATGGGAATTGACAACTTGATTAGTTTGCAATCCTGCATGTTGAAACGCTTCAAAATTGTTTCAATGTACTTCTTCTTATTCAACCAGATATTTCTAAAAACATGATCTCGCTTGATCTCCATTCCCATATTGAAGTTTGTTGCACATAGATGCTTCATATCGAACTTGGAGGATAGATGCCTCTTCACCTCCTTTATTATGTCCATGTTTTTTTTTACCAACAACATGTCATCGACATACAACATTACATATATGAAATGACCCAGGGTAAAATCATGAAGATGGGTAACACTTTTTCTTGTTTTATGACAAAACAAACTGTATTTTCACAAGTGCTTCAACTTCCGTCATACAAAAGTAATTTTTTTATTTAGATTTTCACTTTACAGTAAAAACAAAACTTGTGAATAATTTTGTTATCTTTCCAATGACTATTTTTCAATTTTGTTTTATCAAGATTTGATATGTCAATTTGGAAATTGTTTAACAGTATGTTCCTTAAACATGAAAGGAATGATAATGATTTATTATTTTCCACAACAATGTATCTATTATTAAACTTATGTTTTTAAGAAATGAAATATACTGCAACAATCTACAGAGACTCTATTTTATTATGACTATAATTTTGAATCTAACGGATGAATATTATAATTTCTAGAATTTTGTGAAGTTGACCAAGTTGAAAACGTTGCATATTTTAAACACGTGTTTTTCTACACATTGTATCTATCTTAATTTTTACTTAAAAGTAAAATCTAAAAATACCCTTTTTAAGAGAACAATTTAATGATTATGAATATAAATTTTCCATAATTTTCCACTATGTATTTTTAGAGATATGTATTTTTCATTTCACCAAATCATAATCTCGCCTAAAAATATTATGCAGTGATTTTTTTATAAAATTAAATAAAATTAGATAAAAACAATGAAAATGAAAACAAATTATACCCAATGAAAGTAGATTCAATTTTTAAAATGTTGGTATCAATTCTAAAACTAAATTTTGAGTATTTGTAGGAGTCCTCTACCTCCAAAGATGAAGTAAGATGGAGAGAATTTGCAATTTCTTGCAAACAGTCCCATTTTAAGGTTTTCGGCCGAAATATTCTTTCGGCTGAAACGTAGTTTTTAACGGAATCCGTTAAAAACTAATGTTTCAGCCAAAAAGTCTTTCGACCGAAATATTCTTACCACGGGAAAAAAAATCATCCAAAAAACATTATACACGAATTTCGAGGGCGTCGTTAAATTTGATGTGAAAATTTTCGGCCGAAAAAATTCCTGGCAACATTTTTTTGGCTGAAAATTGCCACTAGAAATTTTGGAGACCCAATTGTCATGAAAGTGTTATCCAGCTTCATGATTTTACCCCCCACCTTCTTCCTTGAAATATACACAGTGATTAGCTTTGCTTCTCACAAATCCCAAACCAAGGATGTATGTGTCAAAATTTTAATATCACATCCTTGGTGATTTCTTTAGACCATAAAGGGATCTCTTAAATTTTCATATTAGATCGTTCTTTCCCTTTACTACAAATCCTTCAGGATGTTTCATGTAGATACCTTCTTCTAGGTCCCCGTGTAGGAACATTTTCTTCACATCCATTTTCTCTATCTCAAGATCAATTGCCACAGCCAGAGACATTAGTTCTCTAATGGAAGTTAATTTTTCAACAGGGGAAAAAATCTCATCGAAGTCGACTCCCTTGACATGGGACTACCCTTTCACTACCAATCGATCTTTTAATTTCTCGACTTGACCTATTGCGTTCATATTTTTCTTGAATATCCACTTGCTACCAACAATTTTTCTTCCATTAGGTAATTCAACCAGATACCATGTCTCATTCTTATACAAGGATTCCATCTCTTTGACCATGGAGTCCTTCTATATTTTACCCTCTGTCGAGTCATCTGTCTCCCTGACCAACTTGGGATCCTCGTCAATGGCATATAACACAAATGCAAAATAGAAATAAGGTGGAAAATACCTTTCAATTGGATTTCTTACTCGTTTAGACCTCCTTACAACTAAATTTGTTTGTTCCATCTCTTCATCTAATCTTGTCGACTCATCTGAATCATATTCATCGTTCCTCAGCTCAAACTCCACCTTTTGTGGCTCTTTCTCCATTTGAAATCCTTTAGACTTGGAATTTCCACTAAATTCTCTAAAGACCACATCTCGATTGTACATTGCTTTCATTGATTCAAGATCCCAGAGCTTATATCCTTTCATTCCATCCTTGTACCCAATGAAAATACACTTGACTACCTTCTTGTCCAATTTGTTCCTCTTTTCCTTGGGAACATGCACAAATGTATCACGGAAAAATACTCTACCCAAATACAAATTTCGAGATTTACCGCATTTCCATCATTTTCTTGTCTGCTTAAATAGGGAGTTAGATCTACCCTTCGACTTAGAATTTCTACCAAATAATTTTCCTTTATATCTATCAATCAGTCGACCTCTCACTATCAAGGCATATTTGGTATATCCTTCCATGTTCTTTCATCTCATTTTTTCTAACAATTGAGATGCAACCACATCTTCTAGTGCTAGTATTGTCAAATTACTCCTTATCGCCACAACTAATCTATCCCAGGATTCTGGAAAAGCACATAAAAGGATAATACATTTCTCCTCCTTAGTGATTTTAATATCCATAGACAATAACTAACTTATCACACTATTGAATGCATGTATATCCTATGTTATCATGCTCCCACCACCGATCCTCAGAATATACAGTTTCTTCTGAATGAACAACTTGTTTACCAAGGATTTTGACTGGTACAAGCTTCCCAACTTGTCCCACAGTTTCTTAGTTGATTATTCACCTGAGACATTCAACAACATTGAATCTACAATACAATGTCAAATCATATTGCTTTTCCTTCTCTTGTGTTTCTCCCATTATTCCCTCGACATACCCGTCGAAATGGTTCCTTGACATACAATTTCCCATTATTCTTGGTCTACTAGGAGATCTTCAATTTTAAGCTTCCAAAGCTCAAAATTCTACCCATTTGAATTTTTTGATCTCTATCCTCAATTTTCTTGCCATTCTTTCAAGAACAACTTTAAATATCTTTGACTTACAACTATCACTAGACATAGGTTTAGCTCAAATCCAAGATCTACTTAACCTTTCTCTAGCATGACGTGTACATAAAAATACAGATTAGCTTTGTTATGACATGTATTAGAACTTCTCAACTTACATTTGATACCACATGTTAGGAAGTATACATCCACACTAAACCAACCAGGAAAGAGAAGATATATTTAAACAAGAAAATAAATGACAAACTCAGTACACAAACATTTTACCCTGGGAACCAAAATGAGAAAACCAACATTCCTTGAGCATCTTTCTCTCTTGTTGTATTATTCCTTCATAATAACGAGTTACATGACTAACCTTGGTCTACACCTAAGACACAATCACCATCATACTCTCTTGGTTTACACAAGAATAATCTTGTATCCAATTCAACTTACATCTACATGACCAACAACCTTCATGTGAACATAAACTTATTACAATTACAATACACCTTATTTATAATATTTACATCATGAAAAACCCTAAATCATGGCACCCCAAAATGGTTACATATACATACAGACGACTGGATGCAATCTTGTGAATATCGTGATTTTGTTACAGTCGTTTCAGTTAGATTACCAATCGACTACCAGTCGACCTCCAATCAGTCTTCAATCAGTTGCCACTCGAACTCCTATTAACCTTTTGTTGGTTGATATTTTGACTTTCATGTCAATCACCTTAACTTCAAATTTTTCGGTCGATCACTTCGATCTTGAAATTAACCATCGACTTGACTTGACTCATTGGTCGACTTATTACCCAATTGGTTCACCCTGACTAGGAAATCAAATTGTTGTTCTTTCACATCAAAGAATATAACAACTTAATAGATCTAACCTCCTCACAATTCATTAAGTGATGCAAACATATATATCTCTTCTAGAAGCATCATAACATTAGATTAATTTTAAAATTTTCCTAAGTTTTACCATAGGAGGAAACCCTTAACCCTATTACAAATGAAAAATCACAAGACAAAAGGTATTTCCTAGATCACTTAGTTAGAAATAAGTGATATGATGAATACTGTGTGAAAAGGGGAATGGGAAACTTCATGTGTTGAACCTCATAGTCCTTTATCTTATCTAAATAAATTTCAAGAACTAGGAGTCTTCATGCAAACCTTTAAGAGAGAGATTTTGCTTAGAGCTACCATGTTGGCACTTTGTTTTACTACCCCATTTTGTATTTTTCTTCTTTGACTTCTTATTCATTTTTGAGATATGCATTTTTAAGCATAGGAATTAAGGATAAAGGATTTTTAATGAGGTTGCATAGCTCTAGCATTATTGTTTTCAACTTTTTCATGCTCTTCACCTCTACCTTTTTTCTGGATTTATTTCACTTAGACTTACATTGGTCTTCATTTTACTTCACAAGACTTTGTTGAATGATGTATGATAAGTCAAACATGAACAATAATATCTTTTATGAATGAGATGGAAGTGAATGGGAAAGATGTAAATGGTTAAGTATGCTTTAGGGTGTGAGACATGCTAAATCAACCAAATATCTAGTAGTATGACTTGACCTAAGTTTTTATGACACTTATCTAAAGGAAAATTATGTCCCCCATGGTACAATGAGGAAAATAATAAAGTTCTTAGAGTTTTGAAGTATTATTAGATCACATTTTAGTGTTTACCATGTTCATGACCATCTTAGAAGTTATAACCCCATGTACCCATACAAAATAACATAGCATAGTAAATGAAGTGAACAAACTGAACCAAAGTACCATGACCATGTGTAATGAAAGCAAAGTGTACCATCCCTAAGTGCATGTTCCATCTGATGTGTAAGAGGAATAAGTCGATATAGCATGGTCGAGTCATCTAAAATAACTCATGACTGATGTGAGGATATATCATCATGTATATAATGGAAGAATTGGAAGAACAAATTTGAATTGGAATATATGAGTAGGAGAACTCATCCAAGAAACAACACCACACCCATGAAAGGGTGTCTCTATATGTAGTTACCATGAAAGGGAAACATATGTCTCCTACTCAAGGACATGCACTCTCAAGATAAAAGTACATGATAACTCCAAAATATCGCATCCAACCTACACACATATAAACTCAAAGAATCAATAATATATGAATATGATGAGTCCACTGCCTTGGTAAGTTATTACATAAAACCCAAAACTTTAAGGGCGTGATAATTTTTCTAAGTCTAAGAATAAAAATAAAGCATGTGCCTACTCTAAGACCAGGAAAATAAATCATTCTAAATTAAATCAAAATAAATAAGATAAATCAAAGTAATGCATGGAAAGGAAAACACATTAACATCCTAAACTAATACTCAAAGAGCTTATTCTTTTATAATCATATTGGATAAATAGGAACTGTGGATACTAGGTGAAGTCATAGATTCAGTTCCACCATTTGAGGAATTCATAAACTTCATGAATATTTCCCTTGTGTTTGGTTATAAACCAAAGCAAGGACACATTAAAAATGGAATGGGCACGAGGAATTTCTAATACCTCTAGGCTTAGGACCAAAGTAAGGTCATACTTGTGAAGCACAAGGCCTAAATTATGCCAAGGTTGGGTATCACTTTCACACACTTCATTAATTCAAAGATCAATAATACTTGTATAATCATTATTATTTGAATTATTGGAATGGATCAACCCATTGATTTCACTCTTAAAGTTAATAGGCTTTGGAGGCGACTCCAATTGGAATTTGCATGAGGATTGTTGATTTTCCATATCACTTTCAAAGGTAAGGAAAGAGGATGAGAACACTCATGAGTCAAGGCTTTTATTTTTAGGACATAAAGAAAGGAATGTTCCACGTCTATGATAACCCCTTCAAACTTAACCCTTTCATAATGTGGTAACCAATTCTCCATAAATTTCTTGAAGAAATTTGAAAGTGATGAGATCTTTCTTTTACCAAGTTTCTTGCACCTAAAAATCTCATCCTCAAGAAAATCCAAGGACAATGTAAACATCTTGATCTTCACATCCTTATAAACAATATTGAGTTTTGAAATGATATCAATGAAAGATGTAATATGTAAGATAGGTGAATCCTTAATCCCATGGAAGCCTGGAATTTCTTCTCTCTAATATTCATAATATTTTGGATACCCATGCATTCCCAAGAAATCCAAAGGACCAAGTAAATCATTTAAAAACCAATCCACTTCATTTCCTTCAAGATTTAGACCATTAGATTCTTCAACAGAATCTTCCATGTTAGTTCTAAGTTCAACGATCTCAATTCCACCCTCCTTGTCAGTATCATAAATTGGATCCCCTTCGGTATATATAGAACTTGTATCCCATTTATATCTTCCTATGTGGAAAATATTATCAATGTTTCTAGCATCAAGGTCATCGTGTTCTTCATAGCATGAGGGATAACTTATGGATTATTCTTCAAACTTAAACCTTTCAAAATTATTAAAGGATAGATCGCAAGGTTTAAAAATTGTGTAAGGGGTGTAACTCATCAAACTATTATCTTCATATGGATCGAAATAAAAAAATTGACCGTTCTCACCCTCTACATTTTCATTAAGTTTTTCTTCATCAATAGGTTCACAAAGTTTCTCTTGTTCTTCATACTCTTCCTTTTCAAAATTATCAAAAGATGGATCATAAGGTTCAGAGTTTTGGAAAGGAGTGTAAATTACTGAGTCATTATCTTCACATGGAAGGGAAATAAAGACTCAGTTGTTCTCATCATCAAATCATGTTTTCCCATATTCATCTTCAACTTCCTTTAACTATTTTTCCTTAATGGATTTATGGAATGTTTGTTGTCCCTATTCATCCATATATTATTCATATATGTGGATCTCACTAATTTTTTATATTCATGAAGTTGCTCTTCATTAATGGGATTATCAAAATATTGTCTTATTCTTCATATCCTTGATTTTCAATGGGATTGTAAGGTCATTATTCCTCATGATTTGTAACCACAGACTCTTGATTCCCTAATAAGTTAAAAGGGGCATTGTTGTCTTCTATTTTCTTTCTTATTTGAGCCCCCAAATCTAACAAAAGATTGCTTTGAAACACAAGGAGAAAATCATCTATTTCTCTTTTTCTTTCATGGAAAACCTCAATCAAATAATTTAAGTACCACATTTGTTCTTTTTTGGTGGATACCTTTTTATTTTTAGGGTTTTCTCCATGGGTTTGATCTCTTGTGTTTTCATGAATTAACTTTTCTTCTTCAAGGGGACCATAAGAAGACTCTTCATCTATAACTCCTTTCATATTCTTTATCTTCAACAATAGAAAAAGTAGACATATCTTCAATCTCATGATTTTCAATGATTTCAATGACTTCATCTTCCTTATCTTCTTGTAAGATAATCATGGAGTCTCTAAAGGAATATTTAAATTGTTGGAGGCGAATAACCTAATGCTTGAAGAAGACTCTAAATAAATGTGAACAAGAAGATATGGTTCTAGGAATACTCCAAGAACTCACCCAAGCTCTTTCCTTCATCTACAAATAGAATACAAATAACTTGATCATGGCATCCTCATGAGTTACATCAAGTTTAAAAACATACTCCATGAATGACACAATGTGTTAAATAGCATGAAATTCAATGCCATCAAACTTTGGAATATTTTCTATCCATTTTATAAGGATTTCATGTGGATATCCAACAATTCCATCTAAATCAAAACAATTATAAATCTCAAAAAAATCCCATGGTGCCATATTTCCCACAACTCAAATACAAAAACCAAAATTGGTAAGAGTGGAGTCGCCAAGGTGAATTATCAAAGTTGGCACAACGTTGTTGGTTTCAACCTACAAGAAACAAGTCTTGAAAATATACAAGGGAAAACAACTTTTCCCCCTCAATGGAGTCACTGGATGAGAAAACTAGATAAATATTTGAATCCTACTCATCAAAGCATTGAAGCTAAAACTTTGAATAACTAGGAAATGGACTTTATGCCCAACAACATTGCCAAAATGTTACCCCTCAAACTCTCACCTAGGAGGAAAATTCCTAACCTCAACGAGAGCACCTAAAGGAAACTCTCTGCCAAGCCACCCAGTGTCACCTTGGTGGCCTTGCATCTCACTTCAAACTATGGAGATGGACTTACCTAGTCTAGGGGGAATCCCTAATATTAGTCAAGCTAAATCATGTATAAGTAGGAGTGTTAGTTAGCATAGATTGATTAAGCATCCAATAACCAATTTGTCATTAACATTGAAAAACTATTTGGTGTACATCACTTAATTGATTACTTCAAATGAAACAGAGTCTCAAAACTATGAATTAATCATGTGCTTATGTATTAGGGTGTTGTAAATTAATCAAATTTAAATTTGAGCAAGTGAGATGAAATTCTCTTATCACCCAA
Source organism: Picea engelmannii (assembly GCA_009831015.1). Classification (NCBI taxonomy): domain Eukaryota; kingdom Viridiplantae; phylum Streptophyta; class Pinopsida; order Pinales; family Pinaceae; genus Picea; species Picea engelmannii. The sequence goes on from ML776804.1 coordinate 1,893,728, forward strand.
TGATTCCTCACTTTAAGATATTTTTCAAAAATAATCAGAAATAGTATGACCAATATGTCTAAGCAAGTTATCATGAACATTAAAATAGAAGATGTTAGGATCTCTCCATCAACACTACTTAGCTCATAAAGATCAGGTGTAAAGATGATTAAGTTTGAGAATTACCATCATTTGAACATCATTTTATGAATTATGTGAGATTGTAAAGTGCCACACTTATATGAGATTTTTCAATGAAATATTGTTTTAATGATATGTCAAATCATTAAATGTTTTCCATACTTTCCAATTTAGATTGAATGTGTTTAAGGAATATAGAAATAATTTCTTACATCGACATTAAACCAAAGATTGTATCCTTGAGCTTAAGCCAACATGAATAGAATCCAATGTTATCACACCAAATGAATGCATTCATAAATGAAGAAAATTATAGAGTAAATCAGAGCATAAGCCATTTCATGAACTATTTGGCATTCATCATCATGTAAACCAGAACTAGAATTTATATAAGTCAACTCATTAGTCAAAATGTGTCTATGTAACCCTTAATCAATCAAAATTTACTTTAATAGTGAGATTTAATTTGATTTTTTTATATCGATAACCATAAGAGGATCCTTGACCTTTAATATTTTCATCATATTAACTTGGTTGTCAAGCTTCATGAGAAAACCAATGATAAAATTATGCCAAAATGAAGTTAAGTTCACTATTTCCAAAGACTAGATCTCATACCACATAAATTTTGAGGGAATAAGCATGCAATTAAAGTGAAATTTCAAGAAAGTTAAAGTGAGTCATCCAGAAATATTAATGTTAGTATGATCAATGGTTAAATGCTCAAGATATATTTCCTCAAACCTATGTAAGATAGTCCTTAAACCTCCATCCAACAAATAATGGTGTAGCATGAAAGATCCATAAAATTTTCTTATTACCCTATTTATTAGTGGATGTGTGAAACAGATAAGTGTAAGGGTTTACTATTAGATTTTTTTTGTTAAAAAAATTCAAGTTCAACCAGGGCCTTAATCTAGAGCCTTAATCTCATGAGATATTCCAGTGAGTATTATCATTCAAAGAATAGATCACATAGATTCCCATAGTTCAATCAATGCATTAAGCTAGGGTCATATTTAACATGTACCGAATCGGCTCAAAACCCTCAACTCCACATGGTGAGGGTTTAAGGTGAATATTGCACACACCATAGATTTAAAGAAAGAGTTAAATGAATTTTTTTAAATAAAGATACATCTAAAAACCTTTAAATAGTAGTAACTCTAGCGAGTATAATTTACAATCATGACACTCAACCTTTTATGCAGGTTGTTCAAAGAGTTAATGCAACAATTTGATGAGGGTAATGAATTGGAATAATAATTAAGTATAGTGTTGCCACAAAAATTATGTCAAATACATTTAACCATCAAAAATTTGACAGGATGGACTGCAACACTAGTATTAGGTGAATCATTTAGCACATTAAGAAAATTGTTAGGTTGTGTTTAGCATTGATTCATTCCTTGATATAGATTGAAGCATAAACATGATGAAACACTAAGGAAATAAGAACATTATTTGATTAATCATTTTTCAAATCCTCAAAAGATAGATTTCCAGCACATTAATGTGTTAAGTAGATTAAAAAAATGAAATACCAATTAATGTGTCAAGTAGATTAAAAAAATGAAATACCAACCATTAGGACATGATTTTAATCCATTTAACAATTATTTGAATAGATCTACAAATATTAGGAGTTTAAAACAATTAGATCCAAAAGAAAATGTAAATGTTTAAATGATTTGAACATGAAAAACATAAAAGATTTGCAAGAAACATTCAAGCCTAATCTAGATCTGAAAACTATTAGCCTAAGATTTGAACTAGTTATCTAGATCTAAGAAATTTAGCTTGATCAAACCTTATATTGATAGTAAAACAAAAATTAAAGGGAAAACTTTTAAATTAGTGGTTATGCAAAGGAAGAGCAATGCTTTCCCCACTTGGGATATGGGGGACACTTGATCCAATATTGAGTGATGTTCTTGTATCTTTATTGTTTGAGGTCACTAGAAACATCAAAGGATTGCTTACTAAGCTTCAATCTTGGATACTTGAACCACTACAAGTATCTATGGGAAGACTAATCCTATGTGAAGTTGGCCTAAGTACTACAATACGAAATTCAAATTAAACTTATGGTTAAAGAATAGAACCCTAAGATGTCTATGTTCAATACAATAAGTCTAATCCTATAATTTCATAAGGAAAATAGATAAGTGAAAATATGTACCTAAATTGCATTGTTTGATGTTGTAGTAGCTAATTTATTACTAGAAAACCTACAACAACAAATATCCTCTATGATATCTCTAGAACATATGCTCAAGAAATAAACAAATCTCACAAAAAAATTTAGGCAAGCAAGTTCTTCCAATTGATTCCCAACAAATACAAATGAGAAATGAACATTTGTAATGAGCCCTCCCTATATAGATAAGGTGCCTCACAAAAACCATGGGTAGAAAACCATGTGCTAGTACAATACCATGTGCCAATATAGTGTGCTCAAGAAAATAAATTAGCTAAAACAAGAGGCACTCTCAAAACCATCAACAAAATCTCTAAGTGCACCCTCATTAATGTGAGTCAAATACCCACATGTGCGGTCATAGAAGGATAAAAAACCAATGCACCCTCATAACAAGTGGAGTAAACCCCTAACAAACTCCCTAGAAGCATTGAATAAAAAGTGCAGTCCAAGAGAAAAGTAAAGATGGTTGGTGCATGTTGCATAGAAATTGAGGTGCTGCCATAAATAATAACATATGTGGCTCAAGAAACAAGGCACTCCAAGAGATAAATGTTCAAAATAGCTCATACGCTCCTCAACTAACTAATAATCACCTGTAAAAACTTGTAGCAAATGGTCCAATTGTGTAACAACCTCATAATTTACCCCAACAAACTCATATGTGTGGTCTAACAAAGCATAATATACTGAAATAATCTACACATGTGAGAGAATATGTCCATGTAAGCAAGTTCTCCCTCCTAGAATGGTATAGGTGGCACAAGATGATGATTTTGAGTCCTTGTCATCATCCAATGCACTATCATGGATCCTAATGCAGTTACATGTATCCCAATGCAGTGTCATAGATCCTAATAAAAATGGCATGGATCCCAATGTAGATAGATATGATTGTAAACATGTACATAGATCCCAAGGCATGTACCTAGTTCTCAATTTAGTGTCATGGATTTTGGAGCAAATAAACGAATCTCAAGGCATGATACATGGATTCCAAGGCATATATGCCACCTCATATACATGTACATAATTCTCAATACAAGGCCCCTACTCATAGTGGTGGGTCTAAGCTCCTCACAAGTCATTAGGTGATGCACATGTAGTGATATATTCTAGAAACATCATAACATTAGATTAATTTTAAAAAAATTTGAATTTATACCATGGGAGGACAATCTAAACCCTATTACATGTGACAAGTCATAAGACAAGGGGTATTTCATATATCACTAAGTGAGAAATAGGTGATATAATGAATAATGTGTGAAAAGAGGAAGGGGAAACTTCATGTGTTGGCCCTCATAGCCATTTATCTTATCTGACTGCTTTCAAGAGCTAGAAGTCTTCATGCAAACCTTTAAGAGGGAGCTTTTGTTGAGAGTCACCATCTTGACATTTTGTTTTACTATCACATTTTGTATTTTTTTCTTTGATTTCTTAGTGATTTATTTAGACATGCATTATTAAGCATGGGACTTAGGGGTAAAATATTTTTAATAAGATGTCATAGCTATATCATTATTATTTTTAACTTTTTCATGCTCTTCACCTCTAGCCTTTTTTAACTTTATTTAACTTGGGCTTACATTGGTCTTCATTTTGTTTCATGGGGCTTTGTTGAATGATGTATGATAAGTCAAACATGAACGTGAATATTTTTTTATGAGTGAGATGGAAGTGAATGGGAAAGATGTAAAGGGTTAAGTATTCTTTAAGGTGTGAGACACACTAAATCAACTAGATCTCTAGTAGTACGACTTAACCAAAGGTTTGATGACACTTACCTAAAGAAAATGTGTGTCCCCCCATGGTACGGAAAGGAAAACAATAAAATTGTTAGCATTGTGAAGTGTTATTTGATCACACTTTGGTGTTTACCACATTCATGACTAGCTTAGAAGTTATACTACCATGTCTATGGATCAAAATCATACACAAGAACATACCATAGTAACTAAAGTGAACAAACTAAACCAAAGTATCATGACCATGTGCAATGAAAGTAAAGTGTACCATCTGTAAGTACGTGTGTCATTTGATGTGTAAGAAGAATAAGTTGATATACCATGGTTGATTAATTTGAAAGAAATCATGAGTGATTTGGGGCTAGATCATCATATATCTAATGAAAGAATAACTCTTAGTCGAAATATATGAGCAGGAGAGCTCATCCAAGCAACACCACCACACCTATGAAAGGGTGGCTCTAGAAGTAGTTACCCTAAAAGGGAAATAAGATCTTTTTTTTTCCCTCTTGGGATTTTAGACATTAGGTTAAAAGGTAGTTTTTGCCTCTTGTAAAGGGAATTTTGTGAATGAGCATAGCCGATACATCTCATCTTAGAGATAAGCTGCAATGATTCTAGCTAGTTTGTATTGCTTCGTGTATTGTAGTATTTTTTCTATTTCATTCATTACAGAGTTTGTCTTTAATTGTAATAGTGTGCTCTTTGAAACATCTCTATTCTATTTTGCACATTAATGCTATCTTCATTTTGTTCTCATATAATCCAGATCACAATATGTGTTATCTTTGATCTATGAATTCATGATATTATCAATTGTATAAATATCAAAGGTGTTAATGTCCATTGCATTCAAATGCTTCTTTTGGAGGATTCCCATACCCACTAAATAAATGCATCAAATCCTAAAGTAGCCATTGTAAAGACAATGAAATTGCATGAAAAAGATGTGCCCATGACTACATGCACTTGTCCACAAGGATATTGTACCATATAGAGACTCAATATTTAGTATGTCTATATTACATAATCCTCATAATAAACAGGAAGAAGATTGCATAAATAAATTGTTCTTAATGTTCCAAATAATGATAAACTTGCTAAGATTTATGTTGAAAGTGATGATAACATCCTTGATTCCTTCGAAAATATTTCTTCATTCCAAAACTAGAGTAGCTACTATTAGTTGAACATTATAAGGAGAAGCATATCATACAAAATACTTTTCTTATCCTAACCCAAGATATGTGAAGTTCTAGATCCTATCTAATAATTAGCACACACCACTGAAAACATGTGATAATCCAAGTTGATGATGTTTCTAGCAAGCCCAATTTTGTAGTTAGGAAAACTAAATGCAAATATGTAAAAGTCCTGTTATCCCCGATTTCTAGGGATAACTAGGAGATCATGTCTTGAGGACCACAGGTCCTAGACATAGAGTACCGAGAGCAGGATTGACCTGAGCATGGCCCTGGAGGGCCCATCTCTCTTCTTCTTCATCAGACTTGTCCTGTCAGCAGCAACAACATCCATCACCTTTGGCTTGGACTTGTATCGGAGAAGAATCTTGCTCCATGAGGTAATTGGTCCAGGTATCATGGTATGTGTCATATTTGATCATTATAAATTTCAGATATATGGATCAGATTCCTTTCATTTCTGACGACTGCTTGGATCTTACACTAACCCACTTGACCATGGTTGGGGGGATTGACAGGGTACCCTAGCAAGCTTGTACCCATAGGTTTTGGTTGGCCACCAGGGGAGATTTTGAAGAGCCATCGTCCGCTCCCATCATATTATCATTTTTACATATTATCTCCCATTCATCTATCCCATTCCTCTAGTCCGGACATTAGGATGACCTATTTGTGGGGTTACACCTTATCCTGTGGGAAGAAGGGGCTAAAGGCCCAGGGGGTAAAAGAAACTGGTAAGAGATAAAATCCATAAAAAATAAAACCTAGAGATGCCTCACCCAGGGATCCCCGAGAAGGCAATAAAAAGCCTCTCAATAAGAAACAAGAGGGACCCGAAGAAAAATAACAAAACAAGACCTAGCCAAGAGGATGGGGCGTCTCATCACAAGCCAACCCATTATGTTCATGGGTGCCTAGCAGTATGACATTGTCATTATCTGGTTACCACGCTAGGGCAGTGACCTTTGGTTGCATGGCCAAGGGAAAGGGGGTCTCATCATGAGCCAGCCTTATCATCTCTGCGAAAGTACTTGTGGGTAACATTGTCAGCCTTGGTCACCACGCCAAGGTAGTGTCCTCTAGTTAGACCTTGAAATAAAAAGAAAAAATAATAAAGAAAAGAAAGAATAAAGGCAAATAAAGGGCTTGGAAAGAATTGCATCCATGACAGGTACAGCTCGCCTCCAACAAAGGCACCCACAGATAATATTCACCCCTGTCTTTCACTATGTCTGGACATCCTTTGACCACACCACCTCGTGTTACATGGCTTGGATGATATCCTTTGGGAACTTTCCTTTTCTTATGGATGCTGGCCCAATAGGGCGTTTTGTCTTTTTCTTCAGCTTTGTATAGTATGTCATTATAATGTCTTTGAGCTATTAGATGATATGCTAGGGGTTTTATGCATGCATTTGATAAAATTAATGATGAAGTATGATTGAAATTGCTATGATCCCTAGGACTAATGAGCCCATGGAGGGCGAATGTTTTGATGTGCAGGACCATGCCCAACGGACAGGTGCCAAGTGGACTGGTACACATGGGGAGATGATTAGTTCGGACCTCCATGGGGATGAAGAGCCCATCAGATGGTTTTTGGGACCTCATCAGGGGCAGAGACAAGACAATGATTGGTCGAGCCTTTGCACGAGAGAAGAAGGAGCATTTTTTCATCCAGGACGCCTTGGTTGAGCCCAGCCCAGGGGGGTTGACCCACTGCAGGTGGAACGTGTCCTTTTGATGACCCAGGATGTCATCGAGAGGCCCTTGACGTCACTTCCAGTGCATGGAAGTTTGACAGGGCAGTTTGGCACGTGTGGTAGAGTTTGGAGGCCCAAAAAGGGCCAACGTTTGTCATCTTGTGTTATATTTTTCCCTAAAAGGGGCCAACGTCTCCCTCAGATGGGCTTGACGTCTTGCTTATTACTCATTTAGGGTTTCATTTAGCAGTTTAATGTAAAACAGTATGATTTTTTGTTATTAGCCTTGTCGACTATTTTTAATGACCTAATTTTAATTAAAGGTCATGAGATACTATATATTGAGGATGTTTTCCCTCATTTGGACGATAACACAATTCACTCACACTTGTGAGGTCTGATTTTTGCGCCCTTCTTGGGTATATTTTCTTGCTAAGTGAGGCGCACTTGTTATTGGAAGGATATTTTTGGCATCTTGTGGCATTTCTCTCCAAGGAAGGTTTACAACTAGGGTTTGTATGTGCTTTCTTCATGATATGTAAGTGATTTTCTTGCAAAACTTCTTAATTGAATGGGTGTAGGTCTAATTTCTTGCATTTACTTATTAAATTGCTGATTTAAAACCCTAGGTAACAAGCACACAAGTAGGTCATTGTTACATGTCCCCTTAGAGAGAGATTTTTTCAGCCATTGAAGAAGAGGGATTGAGCCTAGCCTTTGCTACACTCATCTTGCTTCTTCCCTTAAGCTAGCGTTGAAGTTTATAGGTTGAAAGAGGGTGACGTCCTAGGCCTAGGTTATCTACACCTAGGGCCATCATCTTCTAGGGTTTGAAAGCCTTGTTGTTATCACTGAAATTTCGTCCGCACATGGCGACAAGAACTCAGCATCGTCAAACAGGAATGAAGTCATTCATGGCACTGAATTAATTTCACAGCATTGCAAAAGGGTCAAAAACTATACAAAATAACCCAAAAATTGAAGGGCG
>ML776804.1:1911357-1938678 GCA_009831015.1 Picea engelmannii
CAATTGATCAGCCTAAAAACATTGGTGATATTGGTCTTGTTGTCATTTTTATTTTCTTATCCATATGCTCATAGTTTTAGTTTGTTTTAGTTTAATTCTTGCTTATAGTTTTGTTTTGTTTTCTCTAACCCTTTCCTCTACAGCTATCATGCTCAGCAAGACCCAACTGGGCATGTAAGCACCCTTTATTTGCTCACCAAGTGACGAATTGGGTGCAAACACTTGTCTTTAAAGCACTTTATCTCACCTCATCCCTTAGATTTATCATTTATTCTAGCCGTTTTTCCAAGTTGACCTAAGGAAGGAGGAAAGAGCACGAGGCCTTGCTTAAGCAACACCGGAGTGAGCCTCTTTCCCCTAGGGTTTTGATTCTAGGGCCCTGCCTTTGCAGCACTCTAGAACCCTTCCCTCCAGTCTTTAAGTCTTCATCCTTTCAAAACCTTGTGCCCTTACCTTGTTTGACTCCATATAACGTAAGGCACTAATATCTAACCTCCAACATTGAAGTCTTAGTGTACAAATCCACTCTCAAAACTATAATTTTGAAACCCTGACTAACAAACTAACTTAATTAGGGTTGACGTCACAGTTGGTTATCCCATCTTGACGCAGCAAAAGTTGAATATAAGAAATTGAATGATGATTTGAAGCATTTATTGAGCAAATTGTTGATTGGATACATTGTTAGCTTGATCATCTTGATAGATATGGGTGAATTGATGCTCTTTCATAGCTAATTGACAAAATGTTGACTTCATTTGTATCTATTGATTTACATTGCTTATTAAATAATAGCAGATAGTTATTGAAGTACTAACCCTTTGAGTTATAACCTGCATATATATTGTATTGTTGTTGTCTTATTCCGAGCAGGTGTTTTCAATTGGGCATACACTTCATTATTGGTTTTTTAGCCGGACTATCTGACCTAGGTGGTAACCTGTGAGGAGGAAACTTTAACCTTGCTTTATACCTTAGCCTCTTCAAAACCCCAGGTTTTCTAGGATGTATCCCCTGGGCTAACCTCCCTAAACAGAAAGAACCTCCCCATTGAGGTGACATTGGGTGGGGAAGGTTCCTGTTACACCAGTTTGATCTCTATCCTTCTACCTTTGACTTAAACTACAAACTGTGCGATAACATTTTGGCGTCGTTGTCGGGGAACATTGAGTCAATTCTCCTCAGACGACAAACCTTTTCGGTAAGCCTTGCCTCAGAGCCTTATCTTACAAGCTTACCTAGCGACTCCACTAAGGTGTTTTCCCTTTTCTTAGATGATTTCAAGCAAATCATCTGGCGACTCCACAAATAGCTAATGACGACCCGTAGTGGGCGTCAGTATATAATTTCATCTACTACTATGACCTCCACAAATCCTATCACCCCATAGTGGGCAAAGCCTCTAGCAAGGGCATTAGGGATTTCAATGATAGGTTCAACCTTCTACTTAAGAAGATTAGGCCTAGTTTCTCAGAAGAAGTTGTCCTCCAACACTACTTGAACTCGTTGGAAGGAGTTTTGCAGTTTACTCTCAAAGATCGATCGCCCTCGACTCTAGAAGAAGCATAAGACTTTGCTTTCCAGATTGAGAAGAACCTTGAATTCGAAGACTACATCCATCAAGTCAATCGCTCGCACAATAATGACCCCAAAGAATCTAGTGATGAGGATGTCACCGAAGTTGAGCCTAAATTTCTGGAAATTCTTGAAGTAAAACTCATGCCTCCCAAAAGGAAATGGAACACAGCTTTCTCAAACACAAACAATGTTTTGAATGCCTCGAGACAACATAATCCATCCAAGGATTTGGGCATGGCCACTCACAAAAAACCTAACTTTGAAGATTCCTTGTTTGTATTGGACACACCAATGTTGGAAGATCAAGATATGAGTGAGGCCGATAAGTCTGAAGAAATCGATCCAAGCACTAGTATGTCTTGTATCCTGCAAAGGGTTAAAAGGATTCGTGAAATGTTAAAAATTTCTTTTCTAGAAAAGCGGGACTCAAATGACCAATTGCCCTTTAAGGGGATTCCCACATTATTACAAACCGGTCATTCTGAGAAATATGAACAAACACCCTTTTCAGTGGATCCTTACTCATTTTGAGATTGCCCCACTTTTCCCTTGACAAAAAAGGACACAGACTGGGGTGATTATTCCAACGATGCCTCTGATATCTTTGAAGATTTGGACGAAGTTGGTTATCCAATACAAAGAGTGAGTAATTTCGTCGAATGGAACAAAAACGTTTTCAAAGACATAGAATTTATGAGCACCGTCATTATGGATGAAAATCCTTGGTGTTTTCAATGCAGTGAGGCACACTGGGAACATGAGTGTCCTTACAATAGTGGTGACCATCAACAATTAAACAATATAGACCACTTCATAGAAGGCCCTCAAATAAATATCACCACTGAAGAGCATCAAGAGGCCATGAAAGAAGCATCCAGGTCAGCCATAATGGCGGTAATAAACAAACTAGACTAGGAATCAAAAGAAAAGCTAAAGAAACAAGAGTTCCGGGTGTATAGAAGAAAGAAGTTGGACCAACCTTCCACTTACCAAACAAAAAAAACACCTACGGATGTAATCTTTCCTAAAACATCCAGTGCTAAAAGTGTTAAACTGAATCTTGACCTTGAAGGGGCATTATTCAAGATGCTTGTAACCATCCCTTTGAGAGAAGTTATCAAGGTACCATCTATCAAAGAGTGATTTGACAACTTTTTCCAAGGATCAGATGGACCATTGAAGGATGGAACTATTGGTCGTGTCCAGAATGTACCTGTAACTACAACTTATGTGCAAAATCCCAGTGATTCCATCATAGATGACGAAGCACGTGACAAAAACGGGCCAACTCCTCATAAATATTCTCCAAAAGATGCGCCTTTTCCAAAGGAGGAAAATCCGAATCAAATTAAATGGCCCAAGAGAGAAGAATACCAACAACTCATGGACGAGCTCAAAGCTCAGGAATTAGAGACTGCGAAAATACTAAAGAAGGTGGAAGATGATGTACGGATCCATCCTTCACAGCAGGAAATCTTTATAGCAGAATCCCACCCACCTCCCTCTACGCAATACACCAGTGTTATTCAAGGAACAACCAATTTCAGAGTCAAAGAGTACAAGGAGGGAGATGTGGTTTGGATGTGGGATGCCAATAAAGGGACGCCTACTAATATCAAAGGAAACAATCATTTTTGGTTTGGCCCTTTTAAGGTCGGAAGAAAGTTAGTTAATGACTCTTATTACCTATCTACACTGGATGGACAAAAGTGCACACTGCCTGTCAGTGAACACCTCCTCAAACCCCACCAGGATGGGGTGACCTGACTCCACAGGTAGGTATAGGTAGGTAGGCATTTTCCGTGTATTATACCATTTGCATTTCATGTTAGTTTGCTTCCTCACTTTCATGTTGATTGTTTTATTTCAGTTGTATACATATATATATTGCGGGGTGGCAATACCACCCCACCTTTGTTACTGATTCCCTTTTCGAGTCTGAGTAGGTCTGCAGGTTTATGCCAGATATGTTGAGGTTCTCATGCGCTCTATGGTGAGCACATGTCCCCGAGTTGGAGTCATATGTTATCCCCGATTTCTAGGGATAACTAGGAGATCATGTCTCGAGGCCCACAGGTCCTAGACATAGAGTACCGAGAGAAGGATTGACCTGAGCATGGCCCTGGAGGGCCCATCTTTCTTCTTCTTCATCAGACTTGTCCTGTCAGCAGCAGCAGCATCCATCACCTTCGGCTTGGACTTTTATCGGAGAATACTCTTGCTCCATGAGGTAATTGGTCCAGGTATCATGGTATGTGTCATATTTGATAATTATAACTTTCAGATATATGCATCAGATTCCTTTCATTTCTGACGACTGCTTGGATCTTACACTAACCCACTTGACCATGGTTGGGGGGATTGACAGGGTACCCTAGCAAGATTGTACCCATAGGTTTTGGTTGGCCACCAGGGGAGATTTTGAAGAGCCATCATCCACTCTAATCATATTATCATTTTTACATATTATCTCCCATTCATCTATCCCATTCCCCTAGTCTGGACATTAGGATGACCTATTTGTGGGGTTACACCTTATCCTGTGGGAAGAAGGGGCTAAAGGCCCAAGGGGTAAAAGCAGTTGGTAAGAGATAAAATCCATAAAAAATAAAACCTAGAGATGCCTCGCCCAGGGATCCCCGAGAAGGCAATAAAAAGCCTCTCAATAAGAAACAAGAGGGACCTGGAGAAAAATAACAAAACAAGACCTAGCCAATAGGATGGGAGGTCTCATCACGAGCCAGCCCATTATGTTCATGGGTTCCTAGAAGTATGACATTGTCATTATCTGGTTACCACGCCAGGGCAATGACCTTTGGTTGCATGGCCAAGGGAAAGGGGGTCTCATCACGAGCTAGCCTTATCATCTCTGCGAAAGTACTTGTGGGTAACACTGTCAGCTCTGGTCACCACGCCAAGGCAGTGTCCTCTAGTTAGACCTTGAAATAAAAATAAAAAATAATAAAGAAAAGAAAGAATAAAGGCAAATAAAGGGCTTGGAAAGAATTGCGTCCATGACAGATACAACTCGCCTCCTACAAAGGCACCCACGGATAATATTCACCCCTATCTTTCACTGGACATCCTTTGACCACACCACCTCCTGTTACATGGCTTGGATGATATCCTTTGGGAACTTTCCTTTTCTTATGGATGCTAGCCCAATAGGGCGTTTTGTCTTTTTCTTCAGCTTTGTATAGTATGTCATTGTAATGTCTTTGAGCTATTAGATGATATGCTAGGGGTTTTATGCATGCATTTGATAAAATTAATGATGAAGTATGATTGACATTGCTATGATCCCTAGGACTAATGAGCCCATGGAGGGCGAATTTTTTGATGTGCAGGACCATGCCCGACGGACAGGTGCCAAGTGGACCGGTACACATGGGGAGATGATTGGTTCGGACCTCCATGGGGCTGAAGAGCCCATCATATGGTTGTTGGGACCTCATCAAGGGCAGACACAAGACAATGATTGGTTGAGGCTTTGCACGAGAGAAGAAGGAGGATGTTTTCATCCAAGACACCTTGGTTGAGCCCAGCCCAGGGGGGTTGACCCACTGCAAGTGGAACGTGTCATTTTGATGACCCAGGACGTCATCTAGAGGCCCTTGACGTCACCTCCAGTGCATGGCAGTTTGGCACGTGTGGCAGAGTTTGAAGGCCCAAAAAGGGCCAACGTTTGTCATCTTGTGTTTTATTTTTCCCTAAAAAGGGCCAACGTCTCCCTCAAAGGGGCTTGACGTCTTGCTTATTGCTCATTTAGGGTTTCATTTAGCAATTTAATGTAAAACAATATGATTTTTGGTTATTAGCCTTGTCGGCTATTTTAAATGACCTAATTTTAATTAAAGGTCATGAGATACTATATATTAAGGATGTTTTCCCTCATTTGGACGATAACACAATTCACTCACACTTGTGAGGTCTGATTTTTGCACCCTTCTTGGGTATATTTTCTTGCTAAGTGAGGCGCACTTGTTATTGGAAGGATATTTTTGACATCTTGTGGAATTTCTCTCCAAGGGAGGTTTACAACTAGGGTTTGCATGTGCTTTCTTCATGATATGTAAGTGATTTTCTTGCAAAACTTCTTAATTGAATGGTTGTGGGTCTAATTTCTTGCATTTACTTATTAAATTGTTGATTTAAAACCCTAGGTAACAAGCACACAAGTAGGTCATTGTTACATGTCCCCTTAGAGAGAGATTTTTTCAGCCATTGAAGAAGAGGGATTGAGCCTAGCCTTTGCTACACTCATCTTTCTTCTTCCGTTAAGCTAGTGTTGAAGTTTATAGGTTGAAAGAGGGTGATATCCTAGGCCTAGGTTATCTACACCTAGGGCCATCATCTTCTAGGGTTTGAAAGCCTTGTCTTTACAACACTTTATCTCACCTCATCCCTTAGATTTATCATTTATGCTAGTTGTTTTTCCAAGTTGACCTAAGGAAGGAGGAAATAGCACGAGGCCTTGCTTAAGAAACACCGGAGTGAGCCTCTTTCCCCTAGGGTTTTGATTCTAGGGCCCTGCCTTTGCAGCACTCTAGAACCCTTCCCTCCAGTCTTTAAGTCTTCATCCTTTCAAAACTTTGTGCCCTTACCTTGTTTGACTCCATATACCCTAAGGCACTAATATCTAACCTCCAACGTTGAAGTCTTAGTGTACAAATCCACTCTCAATACTATAAATTTTGAAACCCTAACTAACAAACTAACTTAATTAGGGTTGATTTCACAGTTGGTTATCCCATCTTGATGCAACAAAAGTTGAATATAAGAAATTGAATGATGATTTGAAGCATTTATTTAGTAAATTGTTGATTGGATACATTGTTAGCTTGATCATCTTGATAGATATTGGTGAATTGATGCTCTTTCATAGCTAATTAACAAAACGTTGACTTCATTTGTATCTATTGCTTTACATTGCTTATTAAATAATAGCAGATAGTTATTGAAGTACTAACCCTTTGAGTTATAGCCTACATATATAGTGTATTTTTGTTGTCTTGTTTTGGGCAGGTATTTTCAATTGGGCATACACTTCATTATTGGTTGTTTATCCGGACTATCTGACCTAGGTGGTAACCTGTGAGGAGGAAACTTTAACCTTGCTTTATACCTTAGCCTCTTCAAAACCCCAGGTTGTCGGGGACGTCTCCCCTGGGATAACCTCCCTAAACAGAAAGAACCTCCCCATTGAGGTGACATTGGGTGGGGAAGGTTCCTGTTACGCCAGTTTGATCTCTATCCTTCTGCCTTTGACCTAAACTACAAACTATGCAATAACAAGTCCTACTCAAACTTCCCTAGCATGAAGACATACAAGGCAATATCAACATGGAGAAGAAGCTTATAAATCTTGAAGGCACGTGCAAATTAAATATTCCAATACATAATCTTAAAGATACCTTGTTAGTTTTACAATAATTTTGCAAATATTGAACTTCTACGCATTTTTCAGGCACTTCCCATTTGTTTTTTACATTTGACGCAACCTAACAAAATTTCTAGGCTATCCAAACAAATAGAGCTCAGAATAATCTTTGTAACAATCCAAGAAACACCACAAATAGAGTTTGTATGTAAAAGTTGTGGCCCCAAAAAGTTGTTGTATCAACTAGGCTCCTTGAGGCCTACATTTCTTTTGCCACCTTATCTCTTAGGGTTAGGGTTTTGAATCTTAGGTTTTTTACTTTTTGGGTTTTAGACTTCATGTTAAAATCAAGTTTAAGCGCCTTGTAAGGGTATTTTTTCAAATAAGTGTAATCAACACACTTCTTCTTAAAGATAAGCTACCATCATTTGAACTAGTTTGTATTGCTTCGCATATTGTGTTGTTTTCACTATTTCATTCATTAATAGAGTTTGGGTTTCACTATATCACTGTGCCTTTTGCAATATCTCTATGTTATTTTGTTTATTATTATTGCATTTCATTCTCAACATAATTTGGATCACAAATGTATTATCTACTACCTAGGAGATTGTAATATTACCAATTGTGCAAATTAAAGGTACTATTGCCAATCACATTCAAATGCTTCGTTTGGAGAATGCCCATACCCACTAGATAAATACATGGAATCTTAGAGTAACCAATATAAAGACAATGGAATTACATGATGCCCATTTCTATATGCACTTGTCCACAAGGATATGGTACCATACAAAGACTTGTTATTTAGTATGTCTAAATCCCATAATCTTGATAGTACACAAGAAGAAGATTGCATAGTGAATATATTCCTAATGTCCCAACTAATGATAAACTTGCTAATATTGATGTTGAAAATAATATTGAAAGTGATGTTAACATCCTTTATTCCTTCAAAATTGTTTCTTCATTCCAAAACTAGATGAGCGACTATTAACAAAATCAAATAAAAAGAAACATACTACGCAAAAAACCAACTGAAGCCATATGAAGTCCTAGATCCTAACATACTATGCAAAAGACTTTGCTTGACCCAACCCAAACCATGCGAAGTCCTAAATCCTATCTAAAAATTATCACATACCATGGAAAGCATGTAATAGCCCAAGTTGATGAAACAAAATGAAAAGGATTCAAAGTCTTCTTCAAACTTCCCCTGCGTCAAGACATGCAAGGCAATATCAACACGGAGAAGAGTGCTTCCTTTTTTTTCCTTTTTTTTAATTTAGGAGAATTAGTAATTGGTTGGGATTACCTCCCAGGTTCAAATCGGACTAATTACCATTATAAATGTTGAAAATAATTTTAAAAACACATGGAAAGAAAATGCACAACTCCCTAATACCCCCAGCCTAGGGGTAACTAAGGAGATGATGTCTCACGGCCCGCAGGTAGCATACATGGAGTGTTGAGAGGAAGATGACCAACAGAGCCCACATTGAGCAGATAGATCCCCTCCTCTCCACCAAGCATCACCACTCATCGCCAACTACATAGAAATATCCACTACACCAACTTGGCCCCCAGAAGACAATAGATTTTTCTTCAAGAGCTAACAAGTGCAATCTCATGGTAAGTGTCACTTTAATAATCGAAGCATTTGAACATGTTGTAAAGAGTCCTTTCTTCATTATGGAATGTTTGCTTGGAAATTATATATTTTTCCTTATTTCACCTTGGTGGTTGACAT
The DNA here is from genome assembly GCA_009831015.1 of Picea engelmannii. Taxonomy (NCBI): domain Eukaryota; kingdom Viridiplantae; phylum Streptophyta; class Pinopsida; order Pinales; family Pinaceae; genus Picea; species Picea engelmannii. The sequence continues at coordinate 1,920,066 of ML776804.1, forward strand.
GGTATCATAGTAAGTTGGTCACCCTTGGGAAAAGAGTTTCTACTAGGGGGTCTCCTTGAAGGGTCATCATACCATTCCCACTTATACTTACCACTTTCCACACTTCTTCCCCTCCACTTCCTCATCTTTTGGGTTTTTGGGTTCATTGACCGCAATAAGGGCTTGTACTTCATTTCATGGGAAAAAGGGGATGAAGTCCCAAAGGTGTCGCATCTAGCACTATAAAAGTCAAAAGCCATAATTTATCCTTCTATATGCTCGCCCTAAGGTCCAGAGAGCCATGAAACACTTCTCCATAAAAATGAAATATTAACAAGAAAATAAATAAATAAAAGTCTTGCTTGATGGGGGAATGCATTGCAATGTCCTTTAATTTCCAGTGCATATGGCACTCAATGTGTTCTAAATTCAAGTGCCATTGTGGTGTCTTTTTATTTCCATTGCATATATCACTAAATGTTCGAACCATAAAAAAGAAATGAAAATAAAGGGCTTGGAAAAATGTTGCATTGCAAACGAAGGGATGCAGTGCATCCCCCACAAAGGCACCCATAAATGAGACAATATGAGCCCTTGATATGTCAAGAAACCCATGCCTAAGAGTACTTCCCCCAATCCACCCCATACTCATTACATGGTCTAGAGAGGGTCTTCTTGGGAAACTTTCCTTAACTTGGGGATTGACCTACCTAATAGGGCACCATGACACCCCTCCCATACCTAAATTTGGCAAAGTTTATGTGGTCTTTGAGAATTTGTTTAATTTGAAAAGGGGGGACTTAGTGCACTTTTTTGGGTGGTTATTTTATTAAATGTGTCTTACTTGGCATGATTCATATGACTTGTGGACCCTTGGAGGGCGTATTTGCTTGTTTTTGTAGGATCTTGCCCGGTGAAATTCATTCATGAAGGGACTAAGCCACTTGGACCTTCATAAGGGCTTGAAATCCCATTGGATGGATGATGTGCCCCAGACATTGGAGGCCTAGGATGATTAACGTTGCACCTTGGATGATGTCCCTAGCACATGAACGAGACTCGGGAACATGAAGAGGAGAGGGTGTCACCCTCCTATTCCCAAGCATTCCTCTTGAGTATCATGACATCACACTTTTGAGAGGACGTTTGGCACATTTGGTGCACTTGGTGGTGTTGTGGTCTTGAAACCCCACATTATTGCTTGATTTGGGGATGATGTGGCACCTTCCTAGCTTGACGTCCTAGCCTTTGGAGGCTTACTTTCACATGTGCCACCTTGGAGAGAAGTTTTATGGGCTTATGTGCCATCATTTTATCTTTTTATAGCCTATGTGGGCAAAAGAGAAAATCGATTTGTTAATTTAGCATTGTAACTTTTGGTTTTGACCTAAAATTAGGGTTTTTAATGTAAAAGTGGACAAATGTGGACAAACATGACTTGGGTTTTCCTCTATAAATAGATGGAATTCATTTTCATTTAAAACATAACTCAACACTCATAAAATTACTCTTTGGACTGCAATTTTGGCCCTCTTGGGGGATTCACTATGTCTCTTTTCTTGTGCAAATGTGATGTTACTTGCTTGATGATGATCTCTATTAGTGCGCTATTTTCTTGGAGCATTGTAGTGAAGTCTTGTGGGATATTTCTTGGTTGAGTAAAGTTTTTCTTCATCAATTTCTTGCTTAATAACTGAATTTTCTGCAATCATGTGGTAATTTGTTTGATTTTGTTGGAAAAAACCCTAGGAGGAGTAAGAGTGTTTACACCCTCCATAACTCACAATATCTCTTCACATAGCTAAGAGGACTCAAGTTTTGCTTCAAGAACTAGAAGTGTCTACACCCTTGAAACAAATTTTAGCTAGGGTTTATGTTCTAGGGACTAAAAAGGTTTACACCCCTAGAAACCCTAAACCTTAGTTAGGCCTTGACTAGCGAGCTAATCAATTTAGGAGACGTTTTAGGTGCTATAAGGGTCTATCCCTAATCCCTCTCCACTTATTTTGTTTTGTTTAACTCTTTGTTCAAGCAAGTGACCCTATAACCCAATAAATTCATTAGTCTTCATTGATTTTGTAACGTGATAAAGTTTCATAGCAATCTCTCTCTCTCTCTTACTCTATTACTTTATGACAAAAGCAAGTGATTGGTGATTGAATGGTTGATGAACTTTGAGATTAACTTATTGTTGTTATAAAATATTAGCTACAACCATTAGGGCTGCTACTTTTATTGCTATCTTTCATTTATCTCACAATTTAACCGTGGAAAAGCTTGTATAAGTATTGGACCTGGAAAGTGCTTGTCAAAAGCTTCATTTTGAGCTATTCATTTGCTGATTTCTATGGTTAAATATCATTGTTGTTACAATTTACTTGCTGCTGATAATACTTGCGTAACAACTAATTCAACTGCCAAAAATAATGTTTAAAGGCTTAATCATTATCTATTAGTTGTTGGCTTTCAATCCATATTATTTACTACAACTTTTGACTGTGTTTTCTCATAGTTGTTACAATTTATTCTTTGTTGTTATAATGTTACTTTCTGTTGTGTTTTCATGATAACAAGCATATCTTGCTTAGTCCTTAGTGGTTAGTGGCTTATTTTGCAACATTTGGCTTTGGGTTTTGTGTCTTAATGTGTGTTTTGCATATATTCTTCAAGCAATCTTCTTCCTTTTCCCAAGCCTCTCTTCAAGAAGCCTTCGCCACCTTGAAAGTGACTAAGATAGAGGCCTCTTCCAACTCTAGTGCTTGTTCCCCTTCACCCCTTTGGGGTCACCCAGGAAGCCTCCTTTGTGTTGGACTTGTCCATCACTAAAATGAGGGGGATATCTATTGAGGTGACAGTGATAGGTGTCCCCAATTGTGTCACATGTTTGTTGTTTGGGTTGGGATTTTCCCTAACTACAAATTGTGCAATAACACTCCCAATTTAGAATATCAAGAAAACCATTGAGATGTTAGAAAAGTTAGCAAGATCAATTCCAAAAAACTATCACTGAATGCAACTACGAATATTAACGAAGAACTGAGTGATATCTTCTGTGATAAAGATGACAAAAATAAATGTTGCAAAAGTTGCCTCTATCCAATATATTAGGATGCAAAATGGTGCCTTCAACACTTCATCCAAACCTTTTCCACCAAGCATGTGTGCACAATTGACAATGGTATGGTGCCTAACACCCCCAAAGAGATGATGTCAGATAATTTCTTGAATTGACAATGTTATGGTGCCTAAATTCCCCAAAGCGATGATGTCAAATCATTTCTTTCAAGAGCGCAACAAACACATGGAACTAGAATTGTTGGCATCAGGCTGAAGTGGAAAGAAGGATGATCATGGGAAAGAAGCGTGCAGAAATGGAAGTAATAGCTGGAAGGTAACACAGCACGTGCGCATGCAAGAAAGTGTGCACAAGGAAAGAGACAGTTGGAGGAAGAACAACACACATGCATGGGAGGAAGACCTAATGTTGGTAGGGGTAGGGTTTTGGTAATACATTGTAAATGGATGAAGAGCCTAATATATATAAATAGAGATATGCAGGTATCATATAGAGGTTGGTTCTCTTTTGTATTAGTTCATCTTTTGTAATGTCCTATCATAGCTATGTACGAGTTGATGCGATATGTAGTGCTGCTGGGAACCATTTTTGTAAGTTGTTGATCTAAGAACAGAGGAGAGAAGGAAGATCTGAGAATTAGATCGCAGGCTGTGGAGCCTGGTGCGATCTAGTTCGCCTCATACAGATCTTACCCATCTGAGGGAATTGTAAGCACGCGACGCTGGAGATACAGAACTACCATAATAAAAGAGCCAAGAGCCAAATCTTTGTGGACATATCCCAGGAAGGGGTGAACCACTGTAATATCTGTGTAATGTGATGAATGCATGTATATCTTTGTTTGCTTCCAGCATTTAATTGTTATGCTGAATGAATGAGTTAACACATTGTTTTGGACTCGATTGTGTTGTTCGAAAAATAAACTGCGAAAGATAGAGGCACACCCATGAGTAATAGTAGATTGCAATCACAATTCATAGTATATGGCTCGTAATAATAAACCCCTATCTCATACTCAATCCTAGGCTGTAAACACCTGATTCTTATAGCCACCCATTCTAAGCTATCTCGGGTGAGACTGTGCAGTGCACTCTATGTACTGTGTTGTCTTTTGGTTTACCAGGAGGGCCGATAGTTTTAGAGGCTTTGTTGGAAACCCGAAAGACATGAACCCTGGGTCAATAACTCTGACAGTAGAGGCGAGTAGTAACCAACAAATGGTTATGTTGCCATGTTAGAAGGAACAAGAGAGGACTGAGTAGATGAGATAGATTGAACAAGAAAAGAAACATTTGAGCCATTAGAAGGGAATGTTGAGACCTTGGAACCCCACGAAAGCAGAAATTGAAGGCTAGTTGAGAACCAAGGAGCTAGAGTTTTCACAGTAAGACAATAGAAACCCTAGAATCACACCTCGCAAATATCTGGATAAATACGTGTTTATTGATTTACACAAAGTCTTTTTCTGTGATTTTTCGCATCTACTACAGGAGTGGATACTAAGGTTGAAGGATAACCACGCTATGAACCGGATCCGACAGCTATATTGGACTCAAGTACAGATTGAGCAGTTACAGCAGGTGATCAACAAATTCACTCGCGCAGTAAACTTTTGGCTTGACAGTATTGTGGCAGGTTTCATCACCGAATTTGCAGTTGACACAACGAAGTCATACAGCGTAGCAGAGAAAGAATTTCAACGTGGACCTCGAGGAAGGTGCATTCAATCCTTGTATACTTCTATTAAGATACTACTATATAACAAAGGTGTAATGACAATGGAATCAGACAGCTAAACTTCCCTGCGTGCATGGGGGAAGGGGGGAAACACTGACAGAGAGAGGATAAATGGAAGGAGGTGAGGATAAAGGAAAGAAGGAGGAGGAACCTTTGGACCCGATCATGATGAATGACGACCAGCTCAAGTGGATCTTGGCGTCATCAGGAACGACACGTAGCGGAGTACCCTACCAATATAAGGTGAATACCAAGAAAAGAGCCATAGCCACGAGGGAAGGCTTGGCAATCAATGAGGAAGAGGTAGAGGATCTCCGGGCTGTGGAGCAGATTGAGGAAATCCTGCACGCAACATATGAGAGGAAGATGAGAGGCTCAAGAACGAGAGGAAAAGGCAGTCATCCTATCCATATTAATGTCAATATGGAACCCATAAACCCATGTGAGACTAATACACCAAAGAGAACACCACATTTTAGACAACCGAAGTTCGAAGGAAGTCTGATAGCAAGAAGCACATCTACACTAGGAGCAACAACTGGAGGAGCCAGTTCAGGCAGCAATAGTCAAGTATCTACACTGCGCAGAGGAGGAAGTAGTTCAGTATTCAGAATGGCAGGACACGATCCCACTATCAGGTTACCAGAATTTCGAGGAGAAGAAGCAGAAGACCCTGAGAAGCATTTGTTCATTTGTGCAAAGATCTGGGAGGCAAAACAAATCACTAATGAAGATACCAAACTCGCGCAGCTAGCAATTACGCTAAGAGATCGCGCACTAGACTGGTACATGAGTCTAGACACAAATAGTGCCCCTAGGATGACAAGGACACTGGCAGCCATTAAGAAGCTATTGATCAATGAGTTCCAGAAGCCGAACTCAAAGGATCAGTACATGAACGAGATGATCGAGGTAAGACAGAAACCAGGATAATCTGTATGGGAGATTGACCAGAGATTCAAGTGACTAAAGGGAAAACTAAAATACCTTATGACTAAGATGCAACATCGGCACCTGTTTGTCAACTCACTACTCCCTCACTTAAAATATCCCTTACGACAACAAAAATTTCAGATGCAGGCAGAGGCTCTGTAGACAGCCTTGCAACTAGAAGAGAACCAGTACCAGCAGACGGACCCAACTGTTGAGGAATTGAAGGAGGATTTGAAGAATCTAACATTTCAGCTGAACCAGAATAAGAACAAGGACAAATGAGAAGTCATTTGGTGCACCGCATGCAGGACGGAAGGACACCACAAGAACGAATGCCCAACATTCGCGTAGTATATGGAAACAGGTATGCCAAATCTGCTACCACAGGGAGGATTATGGTGCGAAATATGCAATAAATCGAGTCACGACCCTTATCACTGCACGATGATGCAAAAATACCAGACAGTTCCAAAGAATTCATATTGCACCTTTTGTAAGTCAGTGGGCCACGACGACAAAGATTGCAGAACTCTGGAGCTGATGTGGGAAAGAACATCAGATGCATACAGGATACAGGACAAAATGATGATTGGGCATGCAGCGCCACAGTTCAATCAAGCCCCAGCTCCATACAACATTGCGTAGCAGCAGTAAAATAATGTGCAACAACCATACAATAATGTGCAGTTGCAGTATAACCTGGCATAGCCCCAGTACAATATCGCGCAGTACAATCAGGCACCACAGTATAACGCGCCGAGAGGTGATCGAGCAGGCTACCGAGGAGGAGGATGAGCCAGAGGAGGTTTTGGACGTGGTAGAGGACCAGTCACATGTCACAATTGTCAGCAACCGGGACATTATGCATAGGAATGTCCACTTCCACCAGCAACTTGTATGTATTGTCAGGCATCGGACCACGATACAGAGGAATGTCTGACACTACTAGTAAAGATTAAGGAAAAGAGGAACCGGAACAATCAGAATGTCCAGTGGATTTCAGTCGAAGCAAGGGATGACGGACAAAACATCAATATAGTCACTCGTGGAGGAACGAAGATAGGAAATGACGCAGTTCGACAAGAACCAACACAGAACCAATGGGTAAAGAAGAACATTGAACCAAGAAAGTAGTTCGATGTGCCAAAAGAAAAGGAGACCTTTAAGGAAGCCAGACAAGAATTTCAGAGGGAGGACACAACATCGACTTCAACTGTGCAACCGTTCAAGGAAGCCCCGGAATATGAGATGTCTCCATCACTGGATCATACCAACGGAATGCGGCCCAAGGGACAAGTAAGTACAATCAAAGGCTTTTTGCAATCATGCGTGAAAGTATTAAGTGATCCTTCGTCTATGAAAATATTGCAAAACATACTAGAGAAATGTAGGAGCGAGACGGAAGAAAAACTAGAACCAAAAACCGTCAACCACCTACACACAAGAAGAAGAACAAGTAGGGAATTTAGATTAAATGCTAACATTGGGGATTTCAATATGGGAGACATTATACTAGACCTAGGATCTAAAGTGAATGTGCTACCAAAGAAGACATGGCAATGTATGGGAGAGCCAACACTGGGATACTCAAATGTCCAATTAAAACTAGCAAATCAGCATAGAGTCCTAACAATAGGTAGACTGAAAGGAGTGATAGTAGATCTTGATGGAGTACGCACTAAAGCAGATTTTGAAGTCATTGAAATAGTAGACGGCACAACACCTTACCTGGCACTGCTTGGTATGGATTAGGCGTTTGACAACCAGACCATAATCAATTTGAAAACCAGGAAAATGACATTTGAATCCGGAGAATACAGGGTCATAGCACCACTAGATCCATCGGAAGGGGAGAGGTTCATAGAACCCACTTGCCTAGACTTAGAGGAGATCGACTAGTTGTACAGAACAACTGCGCGCGACGAGGATTATGTAAACCCAACTGCAGACGAGGTACTCAGTTGGTGGAGCATTACTTCATGTGCAATAGACTCAGACACCGGGTTAGAAAACTGGCAGCAGAGACTACACGAAGTATCCACACAAAGATGTGCAAGAATAGACTGCGTAGTAAGATGGGTAGGCATAAAAATCAGAGAACCACCCAGTTTCCATGGACTAAATGATTTGGAAACATTCTTGACACAATACAAAGACGAAGTATTAGAAAACCAGCGACTGTTAGCACTTGATTTAACATTTAAGGCTACACCCGCAAGATGGTGGGGCGCACATAAAGAGACTATCATAGACTGGTATCAATGTAAGCGACTACTATGCATAAGGTTCAGCGCGGAACAAAAATATGATGGACAAGAGGCACCAGCGGAACACTTGGCGAAGTACAAAACGTTGTGGAAAATGAGACCAGCAGAGGAATGGCCTCATCACTTCATACATACTTTAGAGGGCATACTAGTGAATTGGTATACAGACCAAGAATTGCGCAAAGGAACTACAACATGGAGGACATTGCAACAGAACTTCACAATCACTTTCTCATTCGAGCATGATAACCCCAACATAAACGCAGCCCTCAAACGAATAAGAGGAGTAAGATTCATCAAAGAACCAGAAATAGAATTTATCACAGAAGAGAAACAACGAAATAAAAAGACAGTCGAGGAACTACTGTCATGTTATCATGTACAGGAGGAAGCACAAGATGAAGATGACCCACGCGACATTCAAATCGAAGAAGTAGAAGGCGAAAGAGATGTGGAAGGACCATCCATAGAATCAGAAGTCATTTCCGCGAGAATCAAGGTAAAGAAAGTTAACATCGAGACAGCTGAGCAGCCCAAAATGGCCAGCATTAGAGACTACTAGGATGAGAAAACAGTAGAAAGCATCACAAAATTGTTGCGCGAATACAACGACCTTTTTCCCACAACATTTACAGAGATGAAGGGTATAGCCAAAGAACTGGGAGAGATGAAGATACCACTCAGACCTGAAGCGAGACCTATTAGACAACAACCCTATAGATTGAACCTCATATATAAACAAAAAGTTAAAGATGATATCAACCGGATGCTCGAAGCCGACATCATCGAACCAGTTGAGGAATCAGAATGGATAAGCCCGATGGTAGTACAGGACAAGAAACAAGGAAGAGGGATCGGGATATGTGTCGACTTGAGGAAGTTGAATGATGCATGCCAACACAACCCATTCCCTACACTGTTCACGGATGAAGTGTTAAAGAATGTGGGGAGACATGAAGCTTATTCATTCACTGATGGATTCCCAGGCTACCATCATATTAAGATAGCACAGGAGGACAGACACAAGACCACGTTTGCGACGGAATGGGGATCTTATCAGTGCACAGTCATGTCTTTTGGACTGAAGAATGCACCCGCAATATTCTCCAGAGTGGTCATCACAGCATTTAAGGAATTCATCCATCAGTTCCTCGAAGTATACCTGGATGACTGGACAGTTTATAGTCTGTTGAAAAACCATGTGGAAGTGCTACGACTGATGTTAGAAAAATCTAGACAATGTTAGATATCACTGAACCTCAAGAAATGCATATTTGGAACACTGTTTGGGATACTATTGGGCCATATAGTATGCAAACAAGGCTTGTTAGTGGATCTAGCAAAGATCATCGTCATTGTTAACTTACCAGTACCAAAAATAGTCTGACATCTAAGAGCAACCTTAGGGCACACATGATACTACAGGAAGTTCATCAAAGGGTATGTGTAGATCACAGCCCCAATGGAAAAACTGTTAAGGAAGGATACAAAGTATTAATGGAACGATGAGTGTCAACATGGTCTGGATAGTCTGAAGGAAAAGATTATTACCGCACCAATATTAGTATTTCCAAACTGAGAAAAGACATTCCATATGCATGTAGATGCATCAATGATAGCACTGGGAGCTATCTTAGCATAACCAGGAGCAGGAGACTTGGATCACCCGATAGCGTTCACAAGTAGAAAGTTATCAGACTCGGAACATAATTATAACACGACATAAAGAGAAGGCCTAGCCATGGTCTATGCACTACAGAAGTTCAGACATTACCTATTGGGAAAACACTTTAAGATGTTTACATATCACTCAGCCCTGAAATACCTAGTCAACAAGCCAGTGTTGGGGGGGAGAATCTGTCGATGGTTACTGTTATTTCAAGAATTTGATTTTGAAGTAATAGTTAAACCAAGAAAACTGAATGCAGGCCCTGACCACCTGTCTAGGGTCACAAATGGAGAAGAACCTACGAATTTAGAAGACAACTTTATGGATGCACAGTTATTCTCAGTACAAATTGTTGATGACTACTTCGCAGAGATCATCCAGTACTTGAGCACAGGTACTACGTTGCAAGAATATACCACCGCGCAAAAGAAGAACATGGTAGTCCACGCAACCGACTATCAATTGATCGTAGGACACCTATACAATATGGGCACAGACAGCATCTTGCGAAGGTACGCATTAGAGCACGAACGACCAATAATTTTAGCAGAAGCCCATGAGGGAATCGCAAGAGGGAATTATGTAGGAAAAGATATCGCGTAGAAGGTACTACGTGCAGGACTATGGTGGCCAACGATTCACAGGGACTCGAAAGAGTACTTTCAGGGATGCGACATCTGTCAAAGGGTAGGAAAACCCAACAAAAGGGACCAGATACCACTACGACCACAAGTAACATTACAAGAATTTGACAAATGGGCAATACACTTTGTGGGACCAATTAACCCACCAGCCAAATATGGGCGGAAGCACAGAGACAACTGCACACTTTTTGTTTGAACAAGTCATCACTAGATTTGGGTGCCCAAGAGATTTGATGAGTGACCAAGGCACATGCTTCATAAACAACACCATCTGCACGCTGACTGAAGAGTTTGAAGTTCATCACCAGAAGAGCACACCGTATCACCCACGGGCAAATGGCACAGTAGAAGCCTTCAACAAAATTCTGGAGAACGCACTAACAAAGATCTGTAACGTCAACAGAGACGACTGGGACCTCAAAGTACCAGTAGTATTATGGGCATACAGGACCACATGAAAAAATTTGACAGGGCACACACCATTCAAACTAGTCTATGGCCAAGAAGCAGTAGTGCCATTAGAATTTTTAGTACCCAGCTTACGCATAGAAACTATCACACAGATGACAGAACGAGGCACAGTACAGGAAAGACTGAATCAGTTATTGTCAATGGAGGAAGACCGAATCTTGGCAGGATTCCATCAACAAGTGCAGAAATCAAAAGACAAAGTTTGGCACGATCGACACATCAAGAAGAAAACGTTTAAGGAAGGAGATCTAGTATTGCTCTACGACAGCAAGTCGTTTCAGCACCCGGGGAAGCTCAGAATGCATTGGCTAGGACCATACGAGGTAAAATCTGTCATAGACGAAAGAGTTGTACAGTTAAGAGATTTAGCAGGCGCAGACCTCCGAGGAATGATTAATGGGATCCAACTGAAGTTGTACAAGGACAATCGACCACCCACCGCGCAGTAAAAAAAAAAGAACAAAAAGGAAACAAGACTAAAAAGCGCACAACACGCCAGAGATAGAAAGGCCATAGGATGTTCGAAACACAAATTTGGCAAAGGCACGAACAACGGTTACATACAGAGGGAAAATAAGCGGGAAACGAAAAGTCGGCAAAAGCAGTATAACAGGACAGTACTAAGCAAAATTAAAGAACGACAAGGACCGATGGGACATCACATTAAACACGCCAATGGGAGACGAAAAAGCAAACGTAATGGAAAGTATGAAACTGTCGGAGATGCATTGAACCCACAGTTATGATGCATTAAATTCATAATGGAGGAAGCGTCATCGACAAGCTTTGTGACAAACCCATACAACATGCAAAGATGGGAGAAACTAGTCTATTCGTGAAAGGAAAACAGAGAGAGAGTAATAGCAGCCAAAACAAACAGAGCGAGACCACAAAGCTCACCAAAGTTATTCAAACTCAGCAAACATTCGACAGTCACCACTATGGCACCACCGAAGCCAGCAGAAGCAAGCCAGACAGCCAGACCAACCAGGGTTCAAACTAGGTCACGGGGACCGCTGGAAGAGAACGAGCAGCAGCAGCCGGAGATCGTCGACATCAACGAAATCTCATCCCCAGAGAGGATATCGGTGAACTCCACACCGATACTGGAAGAGATTCAGCAGCCACAAGCAAAGGCCATGAAAGTGGATACGCTAGCAGCGGCGCAGGCGCCTCAGAACAAGTAAGTGGAAACCCAACAGGAAGTGCAGCCGAAAAGCACCGAAGCAACCTTGAAGGTTAACGGAACAACACAAAATCTGGAAGCAGCAGTGCAACCAGACGAGTCGCAAAAAACCATCTCAGCTCAACCAGCAGAGGAGACCGTTGCAAATGCCTCGGCTTGGCCAGAATGGATGATGGGGGAACAACTAGAAGTTGTTGGAACTTCGAACCAGCCACCGCAGCAGGAAGACAGAGTTCAGATACCAAGCTCACCCGCAAGAAACCTACAGCAGAAATTGTTCTACCATGCATACCAGTTGGAGTACAGGTAGAACCGGAGCTATTGGGTCATGTCTGGAAGATCAAGTATTCCGACCATGACGTATCAGACAAAACTAAGTTCCCGGAACTTGCACAGAGGATCTTTATGTAGACCATAGTCGTAAACCAACTTGGAGAAACGATTAGCCAGCCACACTAGTGGGCAGTTGGGCTGGACAGAATAGGAATCTTAGGTTTGCTGAAGCTACCACATTTTGGCAGAGGCCAGTCCACGACAACATGCGTCAAGCAGTTGTTAGCAGTCACACATGGAGGGGACATATGGTTGGACAAACCCGTACCCATAACTATTGAGCTTAACGCACAAATCACAGGGTTACCAACCTGGGGTATGGATCCCGCGTTGATTATGGACGAGAAATCCAAGGAGAAAGCGTTGGCAGAAGAAATGAAGAAGAAATATGGCATCACCAGAGGAACGAGGGGCATCATGATCAAACAAATCAACAACACAACTACACAATTGGGCGCAAAGATCTTAGCTTGCAAACTGCTCAGAAAATGCCACAAAGAGGAAGTACCAGCAGGAGTCATTGCAGTTGCAGCTCAATGCGCAGAAGACAGCTCTATGAGTTGGGCGCCATATCTATTGAACTTATTTCAAGAGGACTGCAAGGATGCGCAGGACCTAGGCACAGAGTTCCATTACTCATGGTTGATCACCCTCATAGCCTTCATGGGATGGCGATAACCAGGGTATGTAATTTTTTGTACCAGACCACAACGAGCGGAAGCAAGATATCTATTACTGAGATCTGGGCCGCAAGCCAGGCATAAGAGAGAGAATGGAATCATATTCAAAGCATACCTACGAGATATATAGGAAGCTATCATCTGATCATGGAGAATAACTTCAGAAGCTATCGTGCGATATGCGGACATCGCCAACTTCTGGGTCACACGCCAAACAATGTGGATACAACCAAGGCAGGATCCAGATAAACAGTGGCTACAGAGGCGCTATTGCATCACAGAGGGTGATATCGACATGGTCATCAGCGAATGGCCTGATGAATGGAGGATCCCAACCATTACCTGGGAAGTACCAGAAACAACAACAGAAGGAGAGGCAGAACAGGCGGAAACGCAACCTTCGGAAATCCAAGTGCCCAAGAAACCTAGGACGGGCCAAGCCAAGCCGACTCAAACAGACTAATGGTCAAAGCAGACAGGGACCCGGAAGGGGAAGAAAGAGACTACATAGCCAACCAACGGACAACAGAAACAGGCCAAGGGAGTGCAGGAGACCGCCCCAAACCCCATCACACAGGAACCAAGGGGAAATAAGAGACCATCTGCGCAGGCAAGAGGCACGCGTAAGAAATCAAAGGCACAACAAGCATCGTCGGACTATACGATCACAGAGGACAATGGGGAAATGATCGCCAGAATGGTCCAGGATTGCTTAGTAGAATATTTCGATCATGCAGCACACCACAAGGATAAACTGCAAAAAGAGCTTACAGAAATGGGATAGTTCCTCAAGAAATTTGGGGAAGCACAGACAACAAGCAGCAGCAGAGGCATAGATCCACCAACAATACAGACCAAAGAAAGAGTGGAGGTAGAAGAACGAGACCCAGTCCACTCCATGCCACACGCAAACGCAACGATTTACATCAAACCTAGCATGTTGCGCATGATGAAATCGTGGGGCAGACACCCCTGAAGGATTTGGACCACATCCAATTGGTATTGACATGAATGCCATCAAGGGAACTACACAAATTGCAGGTTAGCATCGACCACGAGGTACAGTCTCATGCACATAAAAACTTAGTCGAGCTACAACAAGCAACAAAAAAGCGGGAGGCGCTCAAAAAAGTCTGTGAGCAGGCCAAGATCGAAATTTAGGAGGAAAAATAACATAGGAATGAACTGGAACAAAGAGTGGGAAGAATTTTTTAGAAACTCCCAAGCACCGTGCAAGGAAATGAACTCCCAGTAGCAGGAAAGATTGACCATATTGCGCAGGCAATTGATCAATATCAGAAGGAGATCGAGAATCTCCGCGAACAGTTCACACCAACCACTCCACCGGCAGTGAAGGAGCAAAGGAAGCAGGAAACAACAACACAACTGCAGGAGATGGAACAACAGGTTAGCACAGCAGCTGAATTGCTCGATAAAGCAACGCAACTTTGGACAAGGTTGGAGGAGGACCCACAGGTCCAACGCTGGGACAAGGAAGAGGAAAGGATCAATGCAACGATCCATGAACTCAAACAGAGGCAAAAGACCATACCAATCCCAGAATGAGTCAAAGGGACGCAGGAGATGAAGAAGATGCAGGCAGAACTTATCACTGCGCAAACACAAAAACAAGAGCGTCAGGCTCAAATAGAGCCACTACAGGAACGGGTAGCAGAAATACTCGCACAGGCAGAAGGAGCTAAAACACAGATAGCACAGACCCAGGCCGAATGTGCAAGATTGTTGAGCGACGAAGTGACAGTTCAGGTAGTAGACACCATCAAGAAGAAGACCGCACAGGCACTGACAAAAGCAACAGAGCTCAAGGAAAAGTTCCAGACGATCACCAAGGAGATCGAAGAAGCTCAGAAGGATTAGGTGACTCGGGACGAGTCACATGTCAATGTTGGGGGCCTGTTGGCACCAGGCCGAAGTGGAAAGAAGGATGATCATGGGAAAGAAAGCATGCAGAAACGAAAGTAACAACTGGAAGGTAACACAGCATGCGCACATGCAAGAAAGTGTGCACAAGGAAAGCGACAGCTGGAGGAAGAACAACACACGTGCATGGGAGGAAAACCTAGCGTTGGTAGGGTTAGGGTTTTGGTAATACATTGTAAATGGATGAAGAGCCCAATATATATAAATAGAGAGACGCAGGTATCATATAGAGGTTGGTTCGCTTTTGTATTAGTTCAGCTTTTGTAATGTCCTATCATAGCTATGTACGAGTTGATGCGATATGTAATGTTGCTAGGAACCATTTTTGTAAGCTTTTGAGCTAAGAACAAAGGAGAGAAGGAAGATCTGAGGATTAGATCACAGGTTGTGGAGCCTAGTGCGATCTAGTTCACCTCATATAGAGCTTACCCATCTGAGGGAATTGTAAGCACGCGGTGCTGGAGATGTGGAACTACCATAATAAAAGAGTCAAGAGCCAAATCTTTGTGGACGTAGCCCGGGAAGGGGTGAACCACGGTAATATCTGTGTAATGTGATGAATGCATGTATATCTTTGTTTGCTTCCAACAGTTAATTGTTATGCTGAATGAATGAGTTAACACATTGTTTTGGAATCGATTGTGTTGTTTGGGAAATAAATTGCGAAAGATAGAGGCACACCCGTGAGTAATAGTAGATTGCAATCACGATTCGTAGTATACGGCTCGTAATAATAAACTGCTATCTCATACTCAATCTTAGGCTGTAAACACCTGAGTCTTACAACCACCCATTCTAAGTTATCTCGGGTGAGACTACGTAGTGCACTCTGTGTACTGTGTTGCCTTCTAGTTTACCAGGAGGGCCGATAGTTTTAGAGGTTTTGTTGGAAACCCAAAAGACATGAACCCTGGGTTAATAACTCTGATGGTAGAGGAGAGTAGTAACCAACAACAATCTTCCCCAAAAATCATGCTAGATGAATTCAAGACACATGAACTTGGATTTAGGCAATGGAAGAAAACTAAATAATGGTGATTATCAAACCAAAGATTCCATAGATAAATCTAAGGAAATGTTTACAAAGTATGCTAATGTTTTCTATGGAGTTAAAAGAATCTCAAGTGCATCCTTGAACATATTTGCAATCGATCACTAAACCTGTGAAATTTATAAGCTACATAATGCAGGCTACATTCTTCCAATCCAAGAAATTGAGTGGAAAAGCCCCATAGTTCTTATACGATGCATAGATGGGAAACTCAAACCATGTAGATTTTTGCACACCAAACGAGGTGACTATAAGAGATGCTTTTCCCATTACCTTTAGAAGCAAGTTAATAAATTGGTAAACTCAACCTTTTTTGGAGAAAAAATCTTCCATAAATCTGGTAGAACTTTTGCTAGAAGTTATAGTTCCACTTGATCAATGGAAACATTGATCTTCAGGATTTTGTGCCATTTTAAGACAACCTAGATGGCAGAAAATTCAAAAAAGTGAGTGGATCAGGGTGGAAATTTGTCTTGCCAAAAGAATAGCTTCAACAAAAAGGTTTAGTTTGTCCACTTATTAACTCATCCTTACCCGTATCGAGGTTGTCTTGATATATGTGCAAGTGCATCATTGATCATCCTTTATAGTTTCAACAACTATCTTCAAGTCAATTTCACCAAAGACAACTTTCCTCCCTAAATGAGGGTTTTTTTGTCACTTTGTCATGTTATTTGGTCTCACCAATGCCCCAACAATTTTTAGCTGGATTAGTTTGAACATATTCAAGAATTTTATTCATAAATTACAAGAAATGAATTTGGATGATTGGGCTTTTTATAGATTTGAACAATTAGGAAAGATGCTACAATTATAGTGTCAAGATTATGATGTTTAATTGAATCCTAACTACCATAGATCTATTTTGACCCCAGTTATAATAAGAGCCTAGAGGAATAACAGAAATAGAGACAAAATCATGTTGATGCTTAAAAGATTTGGGGTTAAGATGGATCTATGCTGATTTATTTTACTATGGTTCTATAACTATTATGATCCCATTTTTTAAGATTTTTCTAATATTATGATTGGCTTTTTTTTAATTTTCAATTTTAATGACTTTAATTTTTTTTAATTTAGTTTATTAATGATACAGACGTGACTGGACTGTAGAATCTAGATACACCTCACTATTCTCGGTGAAGTAAACATGTGTTGTTTTCTCCATTTGGTAAATTACTCAAACAAATCATCTCCAAAGAAGGAATGAGGATTAGATCCTAATAAGGTTAAGGTGATTGTCAGCATGCCTCCATCAACTAATGTTTTAGGCGTATGCACTTTTCTAGGTCACTCTTCTGACTTGTTCAATCTAACTAGAGCTCCAGTCCTTGTTGGCAACTGTTTTATGCATTGATTAAAATACCTAGATTCCTTCCCTCTAAATGCCAAAACGGGTTAGTGGATAGGGAAGATTGTGTCTTCCTATAACTTATTAGGAGTAGTTTCCCTTCGCTTATTTGAAACTATATTTTGATTTTCTGTCGAGCTGTAAATAAATGATCAAACTGGCAAAATAAAAGATATGTGCATTGACAGTATACAAAGAGAAGATGGTATCACGTGAAACACAAATTTGTAAAGGGAAGAGAATCACAAAAAATAAAAGACACGTAATATGAGAAGCACTCTACTTCCCAACCATTCTTGCCAAGCTGCCAGCAATGCATAAACAATGGGACTGACGGAGAACACTTAAACTGAGAATTTGAGAAAAGGAACTACGTATTTCTTTATAGAATGTTTACAAAGTCCTGTTCATGAAACTCTCATGTCACAAATTCTTATATAGAATAGGAGATAATAATTTCAAGTCCAATATTCCAAGCCAGATGTATGATGGAGCAAGTTCCCAAGGTTGCTACAAACAAATGAAATATGAAATTGAAGTATTTTAATTACGAAAGTAAATAGATAAGCATATGCAAAAGTTTATATTAAGCCCTTTTTATATTAGTAAGGACTGTCAATAGTTTGATTCTTACTATTAAAGAGCTCCAAGGTTTTTAGTATGGAGTCTGGACTAAAATGAAAAAAGATCTTAAAATAATTATCCATGCTTCACTCCTTTTAATTTTCAATGGAGGAAGCTTCCTAGAATAATTATAAATCCTGAAATAGCCATCAAAATCACACAAATTGCCTCTGCAAAAGCAGTACCTAGGTTCTTTTTTAATGCTACATTGAAATAAACATTCAAAGTTGTTAAATTTATATGCAGCTGCGAGAGCCATTCTCCTGGAGGATGGCCAAGACCCTAGATATGTCTAGGGCCCCTGGACAGGGTCCAGGGTACCCATGCCTGGGGTATGGGTTTCTTGGTCTGGGACCAAGCATTTAAAGTCCCTAGATATGTCTAGGGCCCCTGGACAGGGTCCAGGGTACCCATGCCTGGGGCATGGGTTTCTTGGTCTGGGACCAAGATGTTAAAGCCCCTAGATATGTCTAGGGCCCCTGAACAGGGTCCAGGGTACCCATGCCTGGGGCATGGGTTGATCCTTGGTCTATGACCTTGGTGGATAAGACCCCAGGAAAAGTCCTGGGGCTACTTGATGCTCAATCAAGTACTTGATGGTACATGACCTTCCTTGAAGAAGGACATAACCACAAGAGGGATAAGTCCCATATGCAGTGATGATAAAGTAA
>ML776805.1:0-68089 GCA_009831015.1 Picea engelmannii
TCACCCTCACTAAAGTCATAAAGTCACCTTTTAATTTGCATCTCACAAATTAAATGACTAGGGCCCACATTAGGCACTTTCTCACCCCTTAGGCACCTAGGGATGAGAAACACTTGCCTAGGTACTTTATTTAATTAAAAATTAAATTTAACAAAAATTATGCTCATTCTACATGCCAAATGTTGGAGCAAGGACCTCATTGAGGCAAGAGTACCCACACTCTCCACTCTTGCATGTCGGGAGAATGTCCATGGGTTGTGGACAAAAAATAGAAGGTGATGAAGATTCAACAAAAGATCATTAACACTCTTCTATATAATGTAGTCTATGAAAATTCACTTCATTTTGAATTTGAAATTTCATGTTGTTTCCATACTTCAATACTCTTTGGCCTTAAATTATGTGTTTTCCTAAACAACATTTTTCTACAAATCATTGGTAAAAAAAATTCTCTCAACTTGCTCTCCATATTGTTCTAGGTTGGTACCTTCTCCTTTTGCTTCTCAACCCTGTATTTTTTAATAATATCCCAATATGCTCTCCATATTTTTCTAGTTTGGTACCTTCTCCTTTTGCTTCTCAACCATTCTTTTTGCATAAGATCCCATCACAAGGAAACTTGTCCTTTCAACCTCATCGCAATGAATTTCATTGTTTGAGGGTCCTTAATTTTCCTCATACTCTAAGTAACTTTCCATTTTTCCTGACCAATCAACCAAGTCTTTTGTGTTCAAATTTCCATTAACTTGGAACTTTTACATGTGCATTCCTTTTTTTTTTCAAAACATGGGGCAACTACACATCTCTATCATTTTCTTGACTTTGTTGTTCACCCTTGTCTGCTAGTTCTAGCTATGAATTATGTCCTTCTCCTTCCCCACTTTATTTGGTCTCTAATTCATATATCTCTTCATTAACTCAATTTCTCTTTTCACAATTTTCCTTCCTCTTCCTGTCCCATTCCAACAATGACATTTCTCCTCGCATGATAATTCTTCAGTTTCATCATGTCAAAAATTTCCTAACATTAAACTTGGACGATACCAAATGAAGAAAACAAAAATGTCATGTTCTCAAATTGAGATTCCATCTAAAAATATTGTGTGATATTACTTTAACACTTGCAATTCACAATTACTAATATAATAATGCACAATTATCTCAATAAATTAGATAAACACTCACACAAATAATTCATTTTCTAGTCTAAAATAGGGTCTACTCATTTTGTTAACTTCCAAACATACAAAAAATTTATGTCTCTCTTTATCACTATGCACTCAAGATCTTCTCTTTTATATTATCCCACTCTACTGCTATGTCATTCTCTAGGGAACCAAACCCCCTCTCACATTGATTTCTGTCATGAACCTACAATCTACTTGAATTTTTCTTTGCAAACTCAAGTCTCCTAAGTCTATTTTGGCACCTAAGGTCATGTAGAGTTTCCTTGCCTCAGTCATAGTGGCTTTACCACTCTATTCCTACTAAAACCAAATTATGCCTCTTCACTTAGGTTCTTCCCATATTTTCACCTTAAAATACAATCTGTCAAAGGCAACTAAGTCCTACTCAACCAAGTTCATTCAATAATAGCACACATCCAACTATGGCCTTTAAAACATCCCAACAATACTTCAACACTTAGTTAATATTTTGATACTTAGCTAACACAAATCAAATCAAGGAAAAACAACATCCAACGCATAAGGAGTCCACAACACACATGTTGATCTAGGTGGATCTCGATGGCGAACCACCTTTTCCACTGAATCAACATTTTGTTTCTATGGTCATTTGTTAATTACAGACATCGTGTGTTGATTTCCTAGTGGTCTTATGTACATGACTACAACATAGTGTTAATGCATCGGATCCCATTAGAACTCCACAGTTAAGCGCGCTCAGTCTAGAGTAGTACTGGGATGGGTGACCACCTCGGGAAGTCCTATTGTTTTACATGTCTATGGAATTTTATAAACTTGGATTAATTTATCCCACATGCATCATAGGAATTGTTCTCCTCTCACTCTCTCATATATAATTGAGGTAAAGGATTCCCTTAAGCATGAAATGGAGCGTGATGTAAAGCTTGTTGTGAATGAAGCATAGCCAACCCATTCTTCCTTGTCATTTCTCATAGAAGGTCCCCGACAAGGTCAGGGTATAGATATTTGGTTCTCGAGTTAGTTTCTCTTGAGGAGAACCACTCTCGCTAGCCCAAGCGACCTCCCATGGAGGAAGAAAAGAGAGGTGGCAGAGCAGAAGATCCTTTCAAGACGTTTCTCAAGGAAGCCCTTGTGCGACAGAGGAACGAGATGATGGACAACTTTGCTCAAATCCTTCGAAGACTACCAATGGAGGCAGTTGAGGCATCTTCGACAAGCAACCATTTCACAAGTGCGACTCCCTTCAAGGAACCAATCAATTTTGATATCCCCTTATTTGAAGGCCAGAGAGATGCAGATGCTCTAGAAAAATGGTTGAATCTACTAGAAGGCTATTACTCCATTCAAAAAAAATCGACAATGAAAAGATCACCTTCGCACTCCTTAAATCCCTTCCCCATGTCAGATCTTGGTGGGAAGGTTAATGGGGAAAGTACACTGCAGATGAATCTACACCATTCAGGAGAGAACCCACTTGGGTGGCCTTTGTAGATTCCCTAAAGGAGGAGTTCTACCCTATCAGAAACTATGATGACCAGTACATGAGATGGACGAATTTGCGTCAGAAAAGAGATCAGATAGTGTCAGAGTACACTAACATATTTCATACCTTGTGCTCAAAGATGGGTATCAAAGACTCTGAACAACACTTGGTTTTGAAGTATCGCATTGGTCTGCATAGGTACATTCAAATATAGATGGATGTCTTGGAAATATCCTCACTAGATGTTGCTTATCGATATGCAATCAAAATTGAGTAGAAATTCAAGCAATAGAGTAAGAGGGGGTTCGAGTTTGAAAACACGCCACAACAAAATCATGGCAAAGGAAACCCTAACTCACATAATGAAGGACATAGCAATGAAGGCCAACATCAAGAGATTAAGTCAAAGACACGGGAAAAGAAGGGTAACGATAACTCTAAAAAAGACATTGGAAAGTGGTGTGAGTTTCACAACATCCCCTGGCACAACACAGATGAATGTCACTTGAAATAGTCATTGGTGGTTGAGCTCAAAGAAAAATAATTGGATCCTGACTTGGACTCTAATTCAAAGCACAATAAATGGAAATCGATCATCAATGCAGAATCCACTGCTACCATTGTGGCCACAATAATACAACCAAAAGAACTGGAGGAGCTTCAGGAGAGGGAGTGTATCTTCCACTCGCAGATGTGGGTAAATGGGACCCCAGTTCATTTCATTGTTGATAGCGGGAGTCAAAAGAACTTGATCTCATCTGATATTTTCAAGAGATTGAAGTTTCCAACGATACCACACCCCAACCATACACCATCGGATGGTTGAGCTGGGGATGAGACATATGTGTCAGCCAACAGTGTCGTCTGTCCTATGGCATCAATCCCTTCAAGGATGAGGTAGTGTGTGATGGTTTCCCACTTGAGGTCTGTGATGTTCTTTTAGGACAACCATGTATGTGGAAACGCCATTCTATCTATGAGTCTTAGCCCCGCAGTGTCATTGTTACTCTGGGAGGTCATCTCTACAGGGTACTAGAGGCAGATATGACTACTTCCACTTCATTGATCTCAAAAAAACAATGCCACAAAGTAATCTCTTAGACCACATAGTTTTCCCTCTTCATGATCCAATCATATGGTGAACAAGAGGTCACTGCGACCACTACAGCCTCGGCCCAAGACATTTCTATCCAATAGAAGCAGGTCAAAAAGATTGTAGAGGAGCACAAAGAGAATGAGAGTCCTCCACATGTTCAACATAGCTCTATTGGCCACGTCCCGTTGTAGGTGTGCTTGGGGTTCCAACCATTAGCACCCATTGATATATCTCTTCTTGTTGCATATTCACCAACATATTCATCCCACACTCGGACCAAGACAGATCATGCAACCAAATATATTGAACGGATCCAATACCTCCAACAAGTTCATGACATCCTTCCACATGCAAAGTACAAGAAGGACATCTACTTCAACAAGGAAAGCGACTCACCAAGGTTAAGATTCAACATAAGTTTCCCCATCTCCTCAGGGAACTTGACTCAATGGGGACCATTGCTTCCTTAGGGGGGAGGAATGATCCAACTGGATCTCGGTGGCCAACCACCTTTTCCACTAAATCAACATTTTGTGCCTATGGTTTTGATAAACCATGATATTCACCCTTTTGATGGGGAATGGAATGTAATACCATCTTCATTTGTTAATTACAGACATCATGTAATTCTTTCATAGTGGTCTTATGTACATTCCTACAACATAGCGCTAATGCACCAGATCCTATTAGAACTCCACAATTAAGCATGCTCAAGCTAGAGTAGTACTAGGATGGGTGACCGCCCGAGAAGTCCTACTATTTTACATGTCTATGGAATTTTATGAACTTAGATTAATTTATCCCACATGCATCATGGGAATTTTTCTCCTCTCACTCTCTCATATATAATTGAGGTAAAGGAGGCCATTTAAGCATGCAATGGAGTGTGATGTAAAGCTTGTTGCGAATGAAGCATATCCAACAACTCTTTCTTTTCAGAGATAAGCTACCACATTCTTCCAGTTTGTGCTCTACAGTCTTTTTCTCTCTTATTCATGAATAGAAGTTGGGTTTCACTATATTTCTGTGTTTCTCACAATATCTCTGTGTATTTCCTTGTTATGTCTCTGTAATATTTATGTCTTCATGTCGTTCTCAAAATAATCTAGTTCACATGTATAGGCGACACAGCTAGATGCCTTAACTTATTATATGAAGAATGTTACATATATAAAACAAGGGATTTGTATCTTTCTTCTTGCAACTCTATTACAAATATATAATGATTCTAAGGAAATATTTCCTTCTATCTATTTCCCAATAGATTTGCATACTCCAAACCTTGATGAAACTATAAGATTGCCTCCTACAGGTCTTTTCTGCTTCTTCTTCTCACTCAACCAGTGCAATTGTCCTTATTTTTCCAACCCTGACTTAGCATAATCATAGAGCTCCTTTACACTCTTAGTGAATGATCAATGAATGATTGATTCCTTAGCACCTTTGATGTGTCCACTATTTATACAAGACTTGTCTTGCACTTGCAAGCCCCTTCAATCCTAATCAGCCCTAAGTGCCCACTTCGCTAACTTTGATTATGCCCAATGGTGCCTCTTACCCTTCATGACTTTCCTACCAATCATCCAACATCCAATGGTGTTATGCCCAAAGTGCCACATGTACAACAAGTGCGCCCAGGATTCCCAAATGCACTCAACAAGGGTGCATCCAATGGATGTGTGCCTGACATATGTGCACCCAATGAGTGCATCCCATGGTTTCACTCCATGGATGCTTATGCTAAAAGGAAATTTTGTTGTCTGTTGCAACCTGTAAGGTGTAAACCACCCAACTCCTTGGGTCCAAATGTAGCCCAAGCACCCAAGTCTATAATATCCAATCAAATTTTCTATGCTAATATTGTCCATCATGCATCATGCTTTCTTAGGATGGGGTCATCTAATGTAACCCCCTCTTTTCCTTCCCTTGCTAAGTTCCCTTCCTTGCTTCTCTTGGTGCATCCAACTAATGTGAGCTACCAAGGTTTGCGGTGTGCTCAATTTGAGAAAGGGCGCTTAACATGTCCTTGGTTCCCCTTGCCATCGTTCAAGGGCATCCAAAACTGAATTTTATAACCATCAACCTTTTGTGATGTCCATCTGTGTTGGTCAATGACAACTGTGGTGATCATGCGATAGAGATGCTCGAAGCCATTCAATGCTAGGGCCTTACATCCTACCCCATAAAAATTTGTTTCCATCCCTGACAACATCCTCAAGAAACTTCTATCCTCCAAGTCCACTGCCTAGATCCATGCATCCATCCATAATGGATTTCTTCAATTTCTCCACACTATCATTGTCAGAATTTCTATTCCACTATGCATTGTCCAATTCCTCCCTTGAACAAAGTGCCTTTCACTAAATTCTACCAACAATGCCTCTTGGATGTTTTCTTTATTGTTGTTTCCTTCTATTGTGGTCGCAATCCAAGTACAACATTGCTATTATTTTTTACTATTGTTGCAATCCAACCTTCATCAAGAAAACCAAAAAAATGTCCAAGTGTTTCACCCTCCAAACCTATTACTGCATCAATACTTTGACCAACTTTTCCATGCTTCTATAAATCGATCTCTCCCATGCTTTGAACTAGTTGGGTAACCAATATAATTACCATGTCCAATCCATGAGGATGCATATCTTCATGCCCAAAATAGTGTTTTCTATCCACACTCCAGCCATCTTGTACAATGTTTTTTAACTAAGGAAATATCACCACCTTCTCCTCCATATTGTTAAGTCATCTCCAAAAAATAAAATTCCAAGGCACCTTTTCCATGGGTACTTTAGGATCCATTGCTTTCTCTTAAGTAGTGAGCCACCTTATGAATTTTTAGAGAAAAGGAGATGGAAAGAATTTTCCAAGGATACTACCAACCAAAGTGTTTGACTTATGCTTCATGCTCAAGTATCTTAAAATTGCCTCCTTCTCCGATGGTCTATAGCTCAATTCTTCTAATTAGTCTATCGCTAATTGGAAATCATAGATCCCCATGGCTAATATTAAAAATACTACTATGTCATCTATGTCACGATTAGGGAAATATTCATCTCCCACTTTTTTGTCCAACTGTGGTCTTGTTGGGTGAGTGCCTCTATGCACTACTCATACCCAACACTTAGACTATTTTTCATAAAAAATGAGACATTCATATGGCTTGTTTCTTTTTTGTGCACAATTTTGTGTGCAACAGGTCAATTTCTTAGTGATTTCCTTTACCAATGACATCCACAATTACTGCCATTCCAAGTTCATCCTTGCCTCCAACATCTTGTTGTTGGTCCCTCAAAGTGCACAACAATTCAATCTATTACCGCACAAGTTATAGGTGGACAAGCCAATATATGTGTATAATGTTAGGTGGACAAGCAATTTAAGATTTCTGACCCTAATTGCAGCAATAAACAATGATGTATATTAGCAACAAAAATATAGTAATAGTTGCACATAAAGATGTTGAAAGTCTAGTTAAATAAGCAAGGGACGAGCTAGTAAATACTAGTTTAACCCAATAATGAAAGAGTAAGACTTTAGCATGAAACAATGATGAAATGAAATAGTATTGGAGAGATATAATTGCAGCCTCATGGCTGTATCAATCAACTTTTTACAGCAAATAAATAAGACGCCAAAAATCACAAGTAATCCACCCAAAAGATGCACTAGGCCTAGTAAATTGTAGGGGTAAATTATTAGCAACTTATGATTGTTGAATTGTGAGTTATTTAAGAAAGTGTTTAGGGTTTTCTGCATCCCTAATGGATGTAGCATTAAAATTATTACAACAAAAAAATTCTAGGCTAAAAGAGGACGCCCTTAGGGCACAAGAATGCTTATAACATACAGAAGAAATTCCAACTTTAAAAATTCCAATATCTCATAGTTCTATGTATCCCAATGCAATGATTTATTTCTCCAATTCAAGATATTGGTGCCTTTAACTATTGGGTTATGGAGTATTTAAAAGAGAAAGAGCTAGTTGTGCTACCTCCTTGGGGGTGTAAGCCCTTTTACTCCCCAAGTTAAGAAAAACTAGCTAAGGAAAATCCTAGGAGGGTGTAAACCCTTTTACTTTTCCTAGTATTCCTTGTACAACAACTTATTTCAAGACAAAATGATGGAATTGGTGGGGTTGTATGCACTTATACTCCCCAATAATCTTATCAAATTAGACTTGTAACCAAGAAAGAAGCAAGAAAATGGATTCCTTACCTAGTGCAAGCATAAACAAGATAAACTCCTTCTTTAACCAAGAAATATCCACCATAAAGCAAGAAAAGTACTCCAAGAGAGATAGCGAATTACTTCTTCCACAAATAAGAAAGATAAACCATAGCAAGATAAATTAACCAAAAGAGATGAAGAGAATTTCCCAAGAAGAGCGCAAATTTCATCCAATATCCTCTCACAAGAGGGAGAGTTATGATATGAAATGAGATTCACATGATCTCTATTTATACAAAATGTTTAAAACATAGTTTGTCCACTTAGTTAGGGTAAAACATAAGATAATGGGTCAACAACCCTTATCTTACCCCTTAAACCAAATAATAATATTTAATTTACACTTTTACACATTAGAAACCCTAAAATAAGATGATGTCACCCCTTTAGGGCAATGTTTTGGCATATTTAGAAAATCGTTGGAGTTAGGGATGGAACATTTGGCCTCCAAAGGCCTTCTCCTCATGTGTTATCATGCTCTATTCATCAAATTATGCCAAGTGTCATTGAAAAATAACTCCATCACCACCAAACCTAGCCCTAGGTGACATCGAGCCCCAAAGAGTGATGTTTTTCCCCTCCTAGGAAATTTGTTTCACATGTGAGGGCTAGGCAAGGTCCTCCAAGGTGTCTTCTAGGTCTCTAAAGGAAAGTCATCATGATCTGACATGTGGGCCCTTGGCATCCAACCTATGGGATTCAAGCCCCATGGAATCCCAAGCTAGTCTTGTTCCTCCAAAACTACCCACCAAATAAGGTCTTGTAAAACAAATAGGTACGCCCTCCAAGGATCTCAAGTCAAAATATCATGGCAAGTGAAAACTACATCTAATAAACAAGGCACCTAAACATATTCATCAAAACTACCTCATCAAATTAAACAAGTTCTCAAATACCCTATCAAATTGACCAAGTTTAGGTATGAGAGGGGTTTCATAAAATTCCTATTGGGTAGACCAAAACCCTCAAGTAGGGGATGCTCCCAAGGATGCCCATTCAAAGTCATGTAGTGGATGATGAGGTGGATAGGGGTTTATACTTCATAGGTCAATGAGTTTCATGACATATAAGGGATCCTATTATCTCATTTATGGGTGCCTTTATAGGGGTTGTGTTGCACCTTCTTTTTCAATGCAACCTTTTTCCAAGCCCATTTATTTCCATTTATTAATTAATCAGTGATCCAAACATGTGTGCACTCCCAATAGTGAATCGATTAGCTTGGGGAGAAGTAACACGGTGTCACTTGAAAGAATAGGTCGACAAAGTGCCATAAGGGTAACCATAAAAGAATTATAATGCACTAGTGTTATTCTTTTATTCAAGCGAGATATTTATTACGTGTGTGATCTTTTGCAGGCCTTTAATTCTTTTGAGAGAATCAATTCATCGTTCTCAATACCTATCTGAGCGAGCATCTAGAAGTTTTATATTTTAGGCTTTTATCTTTTTCCAACTACCATCCTCTTGGGCCTTCAGCTCCTTCTTCCCATGAAATGAGGTACATGCCCTTCTTGGGTCACTAAAGTCAAAGGGCCTAGAAGAGGTAAATGTGATGGGAATGCAATGAGCTTAATGTGATAAGTATGGTCAGGAATGGTACAATGGCCCCTCAAGGGACCCCAGTTGCACCCCTTCCCAAAAATTTGGCCACTTACTAGGAAATCGATGACACTCACCAAGGTGAAACATGGTCAAAAGAATAATGTCCAAGCATGCATTCTATAATCAAAAGAAGCTTCAAT
Source organism: Picea engelmannii (assembly GCA_009831015.1). Lineage (NCBI taxonomy): Eukaryota > Viridiplantae > Streptophyta > Pinopsida > Pinales > Pinaceae > Picea > Picea engelmannii. The sequence continues at coordinate 9,721 of ML776805.1, forward strand.
ACAACATGCTTAAATACCTGACTTGTATTGCATGGATCAAGACCCATGTTCCTTCTAGAAGCTAGTTGGTGTGGTGGATTCACCGACGATGGATCTAAACTATGGTGGTAAAGTGGGATTTCATATGTGCAAGTGGAAACTACTAGTCATGTGGTCTCTCTATACTCCATATCTATAACCTGAGGGCCTCAAGACATCATCTCCTTAGTTACCCCACAAAATTGGGATAACATCTGGCTCCTACTTGGGGACATGTGCTCGTTATAGAGTGCATGAGAACCGCAACATATCTTGGTAGATTTGTGCCTACACTAAAAAAAAACTATAAAATATAGGGTGGTTCTATCACCCTTCATCAATATTCATAAAAAAAAAAATGAAATTGATCTAGAAAAAAAAAAGTTTAGCATTTTTTTTTAAATTATAAACTAAGCATGAAATCAATATGCAAGTAGAGAAAAATGAAATATGATATGCATCTAAACTAATATGAGCAATCAAAATGAAAATGCAAGGAAAGCAATATGATCTGCCTACTTACTTGGGGCCTCGAGGCCCTGAATATCAGGTGTTGAAATGTTAGGTGAATTCATACAATCAATGCAACTGACTGATCATTTCATCAAAGTATCTCCCCATGTGATTAATTATGTAATACAACAAATATAAGTCAAGCACATAATGATCATGAGCATAAATAGATGTATAATCAATCATGAAATGAAACTCATGGATATGGGTGGGAGGGAGGACATCCTGCTAGAAAGAATATCCGCAATTCTGATCATCCCTAGAATCCTGCCTAAAAGGATAGTCGCAAGCTCAATCAATCCATCTCTGAAGAGGGATGCCATATGTAGACGAGGGCTCATCTTCATATGTTCATAGAGATCCACTACTTATTGAAGACTTAGAGGAGATGAGAGATCGAAAGAAAATTGTATGGACTCCCGAAGAAGAAGATAAGAGGTAAGGGATTGCCTCGGGTCTAGAGAAAAACTCTTCTTCCATACTTATAACATGTTGCTTCTTGTTTATCTGTAAATATGTTCTCAAGGCCTCAATATGATAACACTTTTGTTTGGTAGGGTGAGCCCCAAATTTCTCTAGGCTGACCATGATCTAGTGTCCATCAAAATCTAAGTGCAACGATGATTGGAACTATTTATAGAATAGGCTCGGGTCACCATAAGAGTAATCATCACAATTATCAAGGGGTGGTTGAGAGTCATCATGAGTAAATTGTGACAATATATCCTCAATAGGATGGAATAAGTTTGTGACCATATCATCATTGGGCTGCCAAATATAGGGACTATCTAGCTGTAAACATAAATCTGTTGAAGAAATGCTTTGTGTGTCCTTTATCTGAGAGGTGCCTTCAATGTTGTAGATGGGATCTCCGTAAAAAATGAAACAACCCAAATCCTATTTGCGTCTCCCAGTTTGTATGAAAGTGTCTATATGATCAGCAACCATATTGAAGGGTTATTTCATAAGACCATCAATGTGACTAAAAATGATCGTATTTTCGTCTTTGTGTGCAGGAAGGACAAAGGCTAAGGAAGTTTCAACTGGATCTTCAAATTATTCGTCATTGAGACTGATCACTTCTTCAATATCATGTGCAGGAGGAGAGAAAGGTTGGACAACCTCACCTTCATCAAGCGGGAGAAAAGATAGCAGTGCCTCAATATGTTGTGATTCATTAGAATTCTTATTTCTTTTTATCTACATGCCCCTCCATCACCTCTTCATCACAAGGGGATTGATCCTTAATACAAATTTCTTTGTTTTCCTTCTCTAAAAAATATTTGTCGCATCCAAGGGATCCTCTAATACTTCTTCACTTCCAAAGTCATGGAATAAAGTGTCATCAAGATCCTCAAAAATATTACAACTCATCATGTTCTCTTCTTGATGTGCAGGGGGGGGATGTCTGGATGCCTTTATCAAGTGGAAGGGAAGATATGAGCACTTCATCTTCATCAAATGTCTCATTCGGATCTTCATCGGGATATTCTTATTTGAAGAGATGTTCTTCAAAGAAATTTTCCCTCAAATACTCAATTGAATCCAAAGGAAACATCCTTTCTTGAAAGGCTTCCTTAAGATATTGAACCATTTCTTCAAATTGCTAAGATTTTGGTCCACAATGTGTGAGGAATTATTAGATGAGGATACTTAGATCCTTTGAGATACAAGTGTGCTTGATCAAATTTCTTTGTTTCTTACTTAGGGATGCCAAGAACAACTCTGTTAATTCAACATCCTGGGTTATTTGGTACCAATAAATGTACTCAGTAAACTTGACAACATGTGTAATGGCCGAACACGGGTTACCATCAAACTTTGGGATGTCGTTCCATATTTTCAACAGTTTTTCATCATATACTTTCATGGTTGATAAGATGGAAAGGGTAATAAGTGAAAGGTGGTTTCTTGGGAAGTTGGAGTCGCCAACTGAGCCTCAAGAAGAGCTCATTGAGGGTGGAAAAGGGAATGTTCTTTAATGGAGTTTCCATGCAAGCCAAGGGTAAAGGTTTTGGGAGAGAATCTTTCCAAAGTGTCATTAGGGTTCAAAAGAGGATTCAAAATCCTCCCCGGAAATGGTGCCAAAATGTTATCGCACAAGTTGTAGGTTGGGAAAATCTCAACCCAGCCACCAAAATGGCAACAAGTTAGAGAACACATACCCACTGTCACCTTAGGCAGGTGTTCTCATCACTTTAGAGATGAAAAAATCACCTCAATGGGGGAATCTTGGTGACCCTAGGGGGAAATGAGATGGAAAGTGAGATGTATGAATGGATTCCCCTAAAGTTCAAGTTACTAAGTGCGGAAAATGGCTTGAATGAGGTCTTGGTGGTGGCCAAAGGTTGCCGAGAGATAAGATTCCCTGTAAAGAGTGGTGTACATGCCCAAGACACAAGAACAAGCCAATATATGCGTATAATGTTAGATGGACAAGAAATTTCAGATTGTTGTCCTTAGTTACAGTAGTAAACAATGATGTATATTATCAACAAAAAGATAGTAAGAGCTGCAAATAAAGATGTTGAAAGTCTAGTTAAATAAGCAAAAGACAAGCTAGTAAATACTATTGTAACCCAAAAATGAAAGAGCAAGACTTTAGCATGAAACAAGGCTGAAATGAAATATTATTGCAGAGATATAATTGCAGCCTTATGGATGTAGCAAAGAACTTGTTACAAAAAATAAATCAACCACCAAAAATCACAAGTAATCCACCCAAAAGATGCACTAGGCCTAGTAAATTGTAGCGGTAAATTATTAGCAACTTCCGACGGTTCAATTGTGAGTTATTTAAAAAAGTGTCTAGGGTTTGATGCAACTCTAATGGCTGTAGCATTAACGTTATTACAGAAACAAATTTCTTGGCTAAAAGAGGATGCCCTTATGGCACAAGAATGCTTATAACATATAGAAGAAATTCCAACTTGAACAATTCCAATATCTCGTAGTTCTACATATCCCAATGCAATGATTTATTTATCCAATGCAAGAGATTAGTTACTTTAACTATTGGGTTATGGAGTCTTTAAAAGAGAAAGAGCTATTTGTGCTACCTCCTTGGGATTTATCTCTTCTACTCCCCAAGTTAAGCAAAAATAGTCAAGGAAAACCCTAGGAGGGTGTAAACCCTTTTACTCCTCCTAGTATTCCTTGTGCAACAACTTATTTCAAGAAAAAATGATGGCCTTGGTGGGGTTGTATGCACTTATACTCCCCAATAGGCTTATCAAATTAGACTTGTAACCAAGAAAGAAGAAACAAAATGGATTCCTTACCTAGTGCAAGCAAAAACAAGATAAATTCCTTCTTTAACCAAGAAATATCCACCATAAAGCAAGAAAAGTATTCCAAGAGAGATAGTGAATCACTTCTTCCACCAATAGAAAATATAAACCATAAAAAAAACAATGTAACCAAAAGAGACGAAGAGAATTTCCCAAGAAGGGTGCAAATTTCAACAAATATCCTCTAACAAGAGGGAGAGTTATGATATGAAATGAGATTCGCATGATCTCTATTTATACAAAATGTTTAAAACATAGTTTGTCCACTTAGTTAGAGTAAAACATAAGATAAGGGGTCAAAACCCCTTATCTTACCCCTTAAACCAAATAATAATATTTAATTTACACTTTTATACATTAGAAACCCTAAAATAAGATGGTGTCGCCCCTTTAGGGCAATGTTTTGGCATATTTAGCAAATTGTTGGAGTTGGGGATGTAACGTTTGGCCTCCAAAGGACTTCTTCTCATGCAATATCATTCTCTCTCCATCAAATGATGCCAAGTGTCAATGAAAAATAACTCCATCACTGCCAGACCTAGCCCTATGTGATGTCAAGCCCCAAAGAGTGACATTTTTCCCCTCCTAGGCAATTCGTTTGGCATGTGAGGGCTATGAAAGGTCCTCCAAGGTGTCTTCTAGGCCTCCAAAGGAAATTCATCATGATCCGACATGTGGAACCTTGACATCCAACTTGTGGGATTCAAGCCCCATGGAAGCCCAAGCTAGGCTTGTTCCTCCAAAAATATCCACCAAACAAGGTCCTGCAAAACAAATAGGTACGCCCTCTAAGAATCTTGATTCTCAAGTCAAAATATCATGGCAAGTGAAAACCACATCTAATAAACAAGGCACCTAAACATTTTCATCAAAACTACCTCATCAAATTAAACAAGTGCTCAAAGACCCTATACAATTGACCAAGTTTAGGTATGGGAGGGGTGTCATAAAATTCCTATTGGGTAGACCAAAACCCTCAAGTAGGGTATGCTCCAAGGATTCCCCTTCAAGGTCATGTAGTGGATGATGAGGTGGATAATGGTTTAGACTTCATAGGTCAATTATTTTCATGACATACAAGGGCTTGTATTATCTCATTTATGGGTGCCTTTGTAGGGGATGTGGTGCATCTTCTTCTTCAATGCAACCTTTTTCCAAGCCCATTTATTGCCATTTATTAGTTAATCAGTGATCCAAACACGTGTGCACTCCCAATAGTGAATCAATTAGCTTGGGGGGAAGTAACACAATGTCACTTGAAAGAAGAGGTCCATAAAGTGCCATAGGGGTAACCATCAAAGATTTATAACACACTAGTGTTAGTATTTCATTCAAGCAGGATATTTATTATCTATTTGATCTTTTGTAGTCCTTCAATTCTTTTGAGAGAAGCAATTCATTGTTCTCAAGACCTGTCTAGGTGAACATCTAGAAGGTTTATATTTTATTCTTGTATCTTTTCCCAGCCACCATCCCCCTAGGCCTTCAACCCCTTCCTCCCATGAAATGAGGCACATGCCCTTCTTGGGTCACTAAAGTCAAAGGGCCTATAAGAGGGCAATGTGATGGGAATTCAATGAGAGGAAAGTTATAATTATGGTCAAGAATGGTACGATGACCCCTCAAGGGACCCCATTTGCACCCCTTCCCCAAAAGTTGGCCACTTACTAGGAAATCGATGACACTCACCAAGGTGAAACAGGGTCAAAAGCATAATTTCCAAGAAGGTGTTCTATAATCAAAAGAAACTTCAATACAACATGCTTAAATGCCTCAAATATTAGGGTGATTACCTGCCACAATACCTGACTTGTACCTCATGGAGCAAGACCCATGTGCTTTCCATAAACTAGTTGGTGTGGTGTATGCGTCGACGATGGATCAAAACTGTGGTGATAGAGTGAGTTTCTATATGTGAAAATGGACATTGTTAGTCATGTGGTCTCTCGACACTCCATATATACAATTTGAGGGCCTCGAGACATCATCTCCTTAGTTACCCCACAAAATGGTGATAACACAATATTTTTCATAATTGAATCCATTGAAGTCTTTAAAGCTACCAACCTGTTGTTTATATGATTTTTACCATCTTTTCCAACCAAGAATGCTTTGCCTAAAATGATCTCATCTTCCCATTATGCGACGAAACAAGGCCTATCTATGGATTCACTAGTTGCCTCAATCAACTTCATGAATTAAATTCTTGGCATATTTCCCAACTTCCCTCTAGTCATAATAGGCACACCACAAGTCTCAGCTCCATCAAAGAAAATCAAACAATTCTCATGGTGAATAAGAACTACTTTGGCAAGCTTGAGAAAGTCTTTCCCCAAGATGATTGTATGGTAATCCAATGGAGCCACTATCAAATACAAACTACCAAACCATTCCCAAACCTTCAAATATGTAGAATGAACTACTCATGTTGTTGAATTCATTACCGAGTTCACCACCTTAAACATGTCCATGCTACTCTAAAGATTACAATGAAGTGTTGTAGCGGTATGTTTTTTCTTACAAAGTTGTGGGTTGCACTGGTGTCTACCAAGGTTGCCACCTTCAACCCACTCACTGTTTCATTTGCAAAACAAAGACCACTCACGGTTTCATTTTCAAAACAAATACCATTCACACCTTCATTCTGCAAACCATGTTCATGACCTTTTTCCATGAGCTTTCCCAAACCTACTATCAATGTACTTATAATATCCAACATTGCATTTGAAGTATGGTATACTTGGGTTGCTCTCAATGTTGTTGGCTTCACATTCAAAGTTGGTTGTAGTTGGAATTCTTCCAATTCTTCCAACTTCTTCTTCAAAGGTCCGACAATCCATGGAAAAACGATTCAGGTAACAAAACAAACAAGAAATATTCTTACTTCTGGACTTAGGCAATTCCATCTTCTTCCTTTCTATAATGTTGTTGTAATATTGGGAATCCTTCTTCTTGAATGATCCCAACTTAGGTAGCACCTAAGTCACTACTTGGTCTATCAAAGTCTACAACTTTTAAACCCAAGTTCCAATCCATGCACTATTACACTCCATCTTCGCTACATGTTCATGGTACAACTGACAAATCTCTTGATCCCAATGTTCCAATCCCATGTCCATGACTTCCATCTTGGTTTTCCATGATTCTTTCTCTATTCTTTCCATGTCACAACCTATAAATGAGTTGACCCTATAGGCACATTTGAAAAACCCTCCCAAGTCTCAAAGACTTGGTTCACCTTGCTGCCTCAAGCTTGCAACATTACTAAAACAACAAGAAAACTCATCATTTTGTGGGGAAGAGCTGTCTTGATTTGTTGTTGAAACAAGGCACTAAGTCTGTGTTTTTTAGCCTTCAATCCACTCTTGCAGCTACCTCCCAACTTGTCCCAAAGCCTATTTATTTGCCTCAATTTTGTTCCAATGTGATGAAGAATTATTTGATATCACTAGTCATGATAGTGATAGTGGTGAAGAGCACCAAAGATATCTCAAAATTAAATCTGATACCACATGTCATGGATCTACAGTTTTCCCAAATTTTTCTTTGCAAACTTGAGTTTCTATGTTTGTTTCAACACTTGAGGTTGTGCGAAACTACCTTTCCTTGGTCGCGATGACATCAGCAATGTCCACCTACTACAACCAAACTATGTCTCTTCACTGAAGGTTTACCCATAACTCTGCCTTAGGCTACAATCCATCAAATGAAACTAATTCCTACTCAAGAAAGTTCATGGAATAGTAGGCACATGTCTAACCCTGGCCTTTAAAACATCCTAGCAATAGTTCAACACTTAGCCAATATTTCAATACGTATCTCAAAGAAAACAAATCAAGGAATAGTAACATCCAACACATAAAAAGTCCACAACACACATGTATAGGTGGAACTTGAGCCAAGTGCCTTAACTTATTATATAAAGAATGTTACAAACATACAGAAAGGGAGTTGTAAGCTTCTACTTGCAACTCTATTACATATGTACAATGAGTCTAAGAAAATATTTCCTTTAACCTACTGCCCAATAGACTTACACAATCCAACCCCTGAAGCTACCTTAGGCCCACCTCCTACAGGTCTCGTCTTCTTCTTTTCAATCAACTAGTGCAATTTACCCTATTGTGCCAACCATGAATTTAACACAATTGCAGAGTTCCTTTACACTCTTTGTGAGTGATCAATGAATGATTGATTCCTTAGTACCTTTTAGGTGTCCACTATTTATACAAAACTTGTCTTGCACTTGCAACCCCCTCCAAGCGTAAGTGGGCCCAAATTCCCACATCGCAAAGTTCCATTATGTCTGATGATGCCTTTTCTCCCTTCATGACTTTCATGTCGACTGTCTAATGTCTAATGGTGTTATACCCAAAGTGCCACATGTCCAACAAGTGTGCCCAAGGCACCCATGTGCACTCATAAAGAGTGTTCCCAACAAGTGCATCCAATGGATATGTGCTCAGTGGATTTGTGCTCAACGAGTGCATCCCATGATTGTGCTTCATGGATGCTTGTGCCTGAAGGCACTTATGTCATCGATCTCAACCACCAAGTGTGGACCACCCAACTCCTTAGGTCTGCATGTAGCCCAAACACCCAAATCTATAAAATCCAATCAAGTTCTATATGCCAATCTTGTCCATCACTGAGCCATGTTTTGAATGAGCCAAGGTTTTCAACATTGTGCCTGGATGGGCCATGTTAATGGAAAATGAAGCAAAAATTTTGGAAAGAATTATTGTCGAAGTAGACAAAATTCGAGTTCAGACCCATGGTTTCAAACACTGAACCTAAATGGGCTGGATAAGTGGCCATTGGACCCAAGGTTTCAAGAGGAAATTGTGTTTGGAGGACCAATTTCGAACCTCAGAACATTCCTGAGTGCCAAGAGGTTACCTTGGTCGTGTTACAAAGCTCAGGAGGAGTAACAGTGTTGTAAAACCACAACAGAAGTGGTGTTGGGCCGCAGAGTAATGTGGACCTTAGGATATGTTCAAGAGAAGGAGAATCCTTCACGACCGTCAGATTTGGTAATGTTACGAGGCAGTTTGCTATGAATTCCTTTGTAAATTCACAGAGTAACAGAGTTTGTTCTGCACCATAGGATCTGTTCGAAAGGAAGGGAAATCCCTTACGACCATTAGATCTAGGGAAGGTGCAGAAGGGTTAACCTAGAAGCCCTTCATACTTCGCGACTTCGGTGAAGTTGATGAAAAATAAGAGAGAAGTTTGAAGCTCTGAAGCCCGAAGAGCCGAAGTGGTGAGTCATGATGATGTCACCTGGAGGTGACGTGGACACATGGGATGTGTGCCACGTGTTAGTGGGTTCCGAACCCGTGGAAGTTTGAAATGCCATATGGAATGTGGTGTGTGACACCCATCTGATTGGGCCACGAGTCAGCCACTAGTATTCCACCACGTGGCATCCTGAATGAGTAGGGTTATTGGTGCTCGAGGTTATGTAACGTAGTTAAATTTCAAGGGACCCATAGTGGTGTTGATCACGATACATCAAGATCAACGACCAGAAGGCATTGCGGGGACCCAAGTTGCACAGAAGTTAATTATCCAAGGCGGTCCCGCAATCCAAACCACGATGTCACCAAGAGGTTACATGTCACCATCAGAATAATTGCGGGATGAAAGGCGAGTTACTCCAAACCACCATTGCATGCCCCCACAATTGGAAAACGTTAAGTGATATGACGTAATGACATCACCAAAGTTGATTGGGAATGTCCAGAAATTAACAGTTCAGATGCGTAGATGTGAAATCCTTCGAAGTCCCGAAGCTTTGAAGTTCCAGAACTCAAACGCCTAAGGTTCCATAGTAAGTGTCATCCACCGGATGTTGAGTAGACGTGGACGGTTGATCTGCCCAATGTCTCGAGTTCGGTAATCTAGAACTCTGAGAGATTATTGTGTGGTGCTTTGAAATCTTCCAAAGTCGAAGGCCGAAGGCCCGAGTAAGCACCTAGTGATCTAGCGCTTGGTCACGACCCATGGTCGCGTGGGTTGGGGACTGAGAGAAAGTAGCTAATGCTCGAAAATGATTACAGAGCAGAGAAGAGCTCGGAAAGAAAATGAAATCTGAACGTTTTCTTAAATCAGATTGGTCTGAATGCGTAAACTGGTGAAGTATTAAATAAGTTTCAATTGTTTCTCTTCTTTTAGTTTTTGATTGCAAGCAGTGCACATTGTCCGCAAGGAGTGCATTGACAAAGGTAATTTAACCTCAGAGAAGCTCATGAGAGATATCGTTGAACCTTCATCAATAGCGGTGCAAGGAGTGCATAGGAAGAACTATGTGTTGACTTCAAAGAGAGAAAGAGTCATTGAGAACTCTATAGGGATCTGTCAGGAGGGCATCAAGCGAGTGCAAGTGTGCACAGAGAGAACTCTTTATCGAGTTCAGGGAGGAGAGTATCAGAGGAAGATTCTCACAGAGCTATTGAACACTCTGTAGAAAATGCTCAGCAAGGTGTGCTTTGAGCAGAAGGTTTCCAAGAGGGCACAAACTTCTCCTTTGAAAGGAAACAAAAGGGTCGAGACCCTTAGGAGACTGAGTAAATCAAAAATCTCAAAAGAGATAACGCAAGGAGTGCATGGGAGATGGACTCATTCTAAGTCCTAAATCTCATAAGAGATAACGCTTACGAGAGCGAAGACGAGATTCAGGAGGCAGACTCGCAGGAGAAAGGTCAAAGGCCGAAGCCTTTGAACACTAACAAAATATTCCAAGGCAAAAGAAGTTAAAACCTCAAGAGGAGGAGTGACAACAGTCGTCAGAACGGTTTTGGGGAGGAGCCTGGACCGTTAGATCAGCGTCCAATAGAACAAAGGAAGCATAGAGGAGAGGAACATATCCCATCCATTGGATTTGAGCTCGAAGGACCAGCAACCGTTGGATCTGGAGGTAAGCACATGAGACTTAACCCTTATGTGTGCAGGAGAGTGGACTTGTCAAAGTCCCGAAGTCCCGAAGTGATTTGGGACCGTCCATCGTCAAGGAGGAGAGGTGGCGTAAGATCCACAACTTTGGAAGTTTGTGGACAAGGAGGAGGAGAAACAACAGAAGTAAATCTTGGTCGTTGACCTGAAAGTGGACGTGTGGTGCCAGATATGGAACTTTGGGTATGGAGCACTCTAGAGGAAAGAAAAGGATGAAAGCATCGAAGTCCCAAAGGAGATCTCGATCGTTGATCGAGGAGGAGGTCGAAGGACCGTTGATCTGGTCTTGGTCGAAAAGAGTCGGAGTTCATCAGAACCGTCCGATTGTTGAGGACAGGTGTCATTAGATCTTCCACTTCGAAAGATTTCCATAGGGGAAAAGAAGATAGTTGATAGTTGAAACTCCCTAGGGCTGGAGAGCCGGAACCAATCGTAGTCGTTGGTTTGGAAGGGAGCTACATGTCGACAGATCGTGGAGATCTGAGATCATGCGTGAAAGGAGAAAAGGTCATTGATTGGACAGTTGGCTAGAGGCAGGCAAAGGATAGATAGCAGCCGTTGATCATGGATCATCACCGAAAGTGATAGATCAATAGTCGAGAAGAACTACGGGGCCAGAACTTGCTCAGATGTTAAAAATATGAGAGCGGGCCACAATTTATACCACGGTTTTAACAAAATTATACATGGCACCTGGAGGTGAATTACGGGGAAAAAAGCAGGTTGGTCTAAAACCACTCTTGCCCGTGCCTGCAATCACACACTTATGTGAGGTCATAGCCCATGGTCTTATGAAGGAAAGGGATAATGAAAAAGGGGTTAGCGCCTAAAACTTGAAGTTTTGAAAGCGCACAGGAATAATCCCACGGGTCTGTCAGGACCTGCACACAGGAGAAAAGGGGGCCTGTGTATAATTGTTTTGGGTTCAATCACGAGCCCAAAGAGTCAATTCGACTCAGAATATTGAAATATCCTTTGACTGGGAGGTCAGCAAAACCCGCTGAAGTAGGGGCACTGCGTCAAAAGTGCTCAGGGAAGAAATAGTCATGTACAGTGACTACAATGAGAGCACAAGAAGACTCAGGAATCCGGGAATAATTGAAGACTTCTCGGATCAACAAGGAAAATTTGCACACGGGAAAGAAGTTGTTGCAATTTATGTGGAAGCAAGTATGTTATGGCTTGTTGCGTCATCCAGGGGAAAGAATGCTTGCATGTTTGCAAGTGTTGCTGGTGATGTTGTTGCATAAGGAGTGACGCAACAAAGAGTTGAAGTGATGGTTATAAGTTTGATAAAAGAAGCACAAAAGATTCTACTGCCATCAGACTTTCAGGTAATATAAAATTTATTAACGACAGTCATGCAGGTATGAGTTTGTATTACTCTTTTTGCATAATTCCTGAAAGGAAATTTAAGTACGAATTTCCTTAGCCAAAGTTATTTTATAAAATCACATGATTATAGTATTGAATGCATACCACTGGATGTGGTAAAGGATGGAGGCCTGTATTAATTCAAATCTTTTTAGCTTCTGAATGCACACACTGACATAGTAGAATGTCATGTTAATTTGGTTATGGGGTAATAACCAAATAATTAAAGACAAGAACTGGTTATAGGAATGAATGCTAGTAAGCTAGTCATGTATGAGACCAGGACCAGGTTGATATGGCAAGGTATGGATATGGAAAGGTTATGAGCCACACGGGTACTAAAAGATTCCTAATTTTAAATAAAACTTGGGCTGCAACCTTTTTGCTAACACTAATGAACACCACAGAATTATATTCTTGGTGTAGTGTTTGGGTCGAAAAGGAAGGCATCCAATTAATTGGGAAGACAATAGGAAGTGTATGGAGAATGTGTCAACACATTGGTCGAAATTCCAACTTATGGATGGTGAGATACATGACTGAGATAAAGAGCATTATGTAAATCAATACAAGGGTGCACTGAATAAATAGGCATTGAGAGTTGTGCTCGTCTCTAGTAAGGGGCAGAGTTGCACTCATACATGATGGAATTGTATACTTAAATGCACTTTGTTGAATGCATTTTGTGAGTGCATGTATATGTGTTTTTGGCATGGAAATAATTATACTAATGGTTGAAATGTTGCTAGCTCATGAAGTTGAGAACATTTCAGGAACTGTTAAACATTGCAACAGGAAAGTTGCAAGCCAGGTAGTCACAGGAATAGAGACTACAAAAATATTTATGTCCAGAAAATTGAAATAATAAACTCATTGTTATTAATTATGAACATGTATATGCATAGAATGATGAGTCATTCTATTTTCTTAAGTTATTGGTAATGGTGATTGAATTGTCAGGTGCAGGCAATTATAAGTTCTCTGCATATGGTTCTGTACATATTGCAATTGAATTATGATGTACAAGAAATACTGACAATTGTTGGAAGTATGCAAGATGAAGCCTTGTAGGAAAATAGTATGAAGATTGGTGCTTGTGGAAAACCACAAGGAAGGTTGCAATCCTAATTTGGCAACAACCAAGATGATTTATGAAATATAATTTCATGTTTTGGGGATAAAAGTTGAATTCCCTTTTGAACTAATTGTAGTTCCTAAATGAATTATTTTATGTTTTCTCATGATAACTGCATGTGGGTGATGCAGATGAGATGATGTGGATTAAAGTTGGAATGTTGACTACAAAGAGTAGCTCGGGGAAGCTGCTGATTGGAAATATCTAAGGGCAGTTGGAACTCCAGGAGCCACGGTGCTCTGAGACTTTCTGACCTGGCATGTTGTTGAAGCCCAATGAAAGGGAGGTGTAGCAGCCGATGGACTGTGTGACAGTTAAAGTGTACACTCCTGGGGTGGGACAAGCATGTGGGGAATGAGAGACCGTTGGTTGGAGTGTTGTCGAGGTTTGAATGGTTGGAGTGTTGTCTAGGTTTGGTACCTTGGCCTAGACCATGTGGATATGGATTGTGAACCATGGCTTTCTTGGGAAGCCATTGCCTTGATGGAGTCATAACCCTGCTCAGGGGTGGAAGGTCTTCTCAAATCAAAAGATAAGTACAATTCTCTATTTATTGTATGTTGTGTATCTTGTATACAGGCTATAATGTTATTAGAATTACTTGTATATGCATATATATACATTGCATATATGCTTGCATTACTTGCATCCATGACTGTACATAATGTGTTTCATATTTCATTGCTTAAGAAATATACACTTGATGCTAATCATGTAATCAATTGGAATGTGATTCAGGTGGAGCAAAAAGACGTCTTGCGAGTGCATCCGGTGCGCATATTGGACCGAAAAATCAAGCAGCTCCAGAATCGAGCCATAGGGCTTGTAAAGGTCCAGTGGACCTGGTACAGTCTTGAGGATGCGACATGGGAGCATGAGGATGTTGTGCGGGCAAAATACCTGCATCTTTTTTAATATTTTGGAAATCTTGTTGATGATGTGTAAAGAGTTACATTGAGGACAGTGCAAAAATAAGGGGAGGGGATTGTAATATCCCCCGGTAGTGCCCCAATTTTATTATGAATTGTAATCATGTTTATAGGTTGGTGAGCCAAGTGCATATAAGCTGGTGGGATTATGTGTTTATTAGGCTGGAGAGCCTAAGTGTTAAAGGCTAGGAGTCTGATTTTGTATATGTAATTATGCAGATCATTAATAAAATATAAACATCGTTGTGTGTAGACCAACCATGAAGAAAAAGTGATGGGGGACTAAGCTTCCACAAGGTTGGGTAAGAGAGGAGGCTAAGTGTGTGGGCCTAGTGGCTAAGCTAGGGGGCTTACCTATAAAAGGGATAATAATTTATTATTATTTTCTAAAGGCTAAGGTGGATAATTGATGAGTGTTGTTCTAAGTTCTTGGGAAAGGGGAACGAATGCAAATGTAGTGCATGCAGCTCCAAGAAGACAAGTGTCGACCTGGGTGCATGCATTAAAAGATGATGAGTTGAGCCATGTTGGGGGTTCATTCTATGGAGTCTGGCGATTCTCCAACCACTATCTAACTGTGAACGAGGACATCCACCAGGAACCCTAGAACGAGTAACCCATGAGTCATTCTTCCAACCTCCGCGGGAGTTCGCTAGTCATTCGGCCATTCAAAGTCTGAACCCGTTTTGCCTCTACGATCGACCTTTGTGTTGTTTCCTGGTCACGAACCTAATGAGAACCCGTGGGAAAACCGATGGACTGAGCCGCATCTTCCGTGAAGCCCGAGCATCCCGTATATGTTTGTGTCGTGTGTGTGTCATAACGGTTGGCTATTGCGGCCACATAGTTCCTCTACTGAGGGTGGCTTGTTGTCGTCGATTGTTTCTTACTAAATCGTGTTGCGTCTTAGTGTGGACGGTTGCCGTTTTTGGACATCCATACCCAATTTCTGGTTGCTACTATCATCCCTGTGAGAATGAGTGTTGAACCGTTGTTGTTTTCCTCACCTGGCTGGAGTTGAGTTGAGGAGTGTGCTGAAGAAGCGGGTTGTCAGGCCTGTGGTAGAAGAGGCAGGTTGCCAGGCTTGTGAGTAGCTCTCTGTAGGTGAGAGAGTTTGCTGGGAAGTGGTTTTCTTCCAAAGAGAGTCCAACACCAGCTACAGAGCTCTGATAATTCCTGATTCGGCCTGTTATCGAGACCCAAAGAGGGAGGTGAAGCATCGATGGACTGTGCTTGTGAAGGTGTATACTCCCAGGTGGAACAGGCATGTGGGGAATGAGAGTCCATGAGTAGTGGGCATAAGAAGGCTTCTGGAGAGAATCCTTTCAGTTGCTTTGTGCAGTTTCCTGTGACCTCAACCTAGTCTAAGATTCCCTTGCCCTGGGTGGAGCTTAGTCCCAAATCGGGGGTGACCCACTACTAAGCGTGATGAGCAGCGTGGTCTACAGCTGAGAGGTTCGTGGAAGGTTTGCACGCAGTTGGTGGTGTTATTCCAGTTGAAAGATAACTATAATTTATCTGCTTAATTTTATGTTATGCATAATGCTAGAATGTTATCATGTGTTTCGTTGCTTATATGAATTGTTGTTAATTCTATTTAAGTTTGTATGATGGCAGTAAATCTATGTTAAATGTGTTAATTTGATTTAATGCATATTATATATATAAGTGTATATTTCGCGTAGTGGTGTTGCCCAACAGTGGGGTTGATGACCGGGGACGTTACAAATTAGTATTAGAGCTTTAAAAGCTAAGTGAAGCGTTTGCGTAGTGGCATTGCCCAGCTTGTGGATGGTCAGGGATGTTACAAAAGAAATGTCTTGATTTGTTGTTGAAACAAGGCACTAAGTCTTTGTTTTTTAGCCTTCAATGCACTCTTGCAACTACCTCCCAACTTGTCCCAAATCCTATTGCTTTGCCTCAAGTTTGTTCCAATGTGATGAAGAATCCTTTGATATCACTGGTCATGATAGTGATAGTGGTGAAGAGCACCAAAAATATCCCAAATTTAAATCTAATACCACATGTCATGGATCTATTGTTTTCCCAATTTTTTTTTTACAAACTTGAGTTTCTATGTTTGTTTCAACACTTGAGGTTGTGCGACACTACCTTTCCTTGGTTGTGATGACATGGCCAATGTGCACCTACTACAACCAAACTATGCCTCTTCACTGAAGGTTTATCCATAACTTTGCCTTAGGCTACAATCCATCAAATGAAACTAAGCCCTACCCAAGAAAGTTCATGGAATAGTAGGCACATGTCTAACCCTGGCCTTTAAAACATCCTAGCAATACTTCAACACTTAGCCAATATTTCAATACTTATCCAATAGAAAACAAAGCAAGGAATAGTAACATCCAACACATAAAGAGTCCACAACACACATGTATAGGTGCCACTTGAGCCAAGTTCCTTAACTTATTATACGAAGAATGTTACAAACATACAACAAGGGAGTTGCAAGCTCCAACCCCTAAAGCTACCTTAGGCCCACCTCCTACAGGTCCCGTCTTCTTCTTGTCACTCAACTAGTGCAATTTACCCTATTGTGCCAACCATGAATTTAACACAATTGCAGAGTTCCTTTACACTCTTTGTGAGTGATCAATGAATGATTGATTCCTTAGCACCTTTGAGGTGTCCACTATTTATACAAAACTTGTCTTGCACTTGCAACCCCTTCCAAGTGTAAGTGGGCCTAAATTCCCACATCGCGAAGTTCCATTATGTCTGATGATGCCTTTTCTCCCTTCATGACTTTCATGTTGACTATCCAATTTCTAATGGTGTTGTACCCAAAGTGCCACATGTCCAACAAGTGTGCCCAAGGCGCCCAAGTGCACTCAGAAAGAGTGTTCCCAACAAGTGCATCCAATGGATATGTGCTCAGTGGATTTTTTCTCAACGAGTGCATCCCATGACCGTGCTTCATGGATGCTTGTGCCTGAAGGCACTTATGTCCTCGATCTCAACCACCAAGTGTGGGCCACCCAACTCCTTGGGTCTACATGTAGCCCAAGCACCCAAGTCTATAAAATCCAGTCAAGTTCTCTATGCCAATCTTGTCCATCATGCATCATACTTACAAATCGAACAAGGTCAACTGTGAGAACCTCCACTTTGCCTTTCCTTGCTAAGTTTCCTTACCATATTCTCTTGGTACATCTAACTAATGAGAGTTGTCAAGGTCTTCGATGCCACTAGTTTGAGCATGGGCGTCCCACATGTCCACAATGTTCCTCATCATCATGCAAGGATTCCCAAAATTGACTCTTCTAGACACTGACCATCCATCATGTCCATATGTGTTAGTCAATGATAATCGTGGAAATCATGCAACGAAGGTGCCCAAAGCCATTCAAGACTAGGGACTTATGTAAACCCTCTATATATTTTTCATACTTTTTGGTAATTGTTGTAATGTCCTTCCTCTTTAGCATTCCATCTCTCCTTGAGCCTAAGTATTTAAAAATCATTTTTTCCCGTCTCTTTGTCATATGGAGACCTATGTTTTTTATTTCCCATACACATTTCACTCATTGATGACAATTTAGATATTCACCATCAAGCTTACCCCTCTATTATATTTTATTAAAACATCGATCAAGGTCTTCACTCCTGATATATTCCTCACCTCATGAGCTAGAAATATATTTATTTTTATCATGACGTTGAGAAATATGCATCTTATGCCCTTGATCTCTAAGATACTTTGTGGTGCCATCTTGGACTTGTGGGTAAAACTCACATTGTGGCCCCAATAGCTGAACTATTATCTTGGAACCTTGCTACCCACCAATCCAATCACATGAAATATATTAACTAGGAATTTGACTTGCCTAACCCTCAAGATGATGTATACTCTTAGCCTCTTGAGGCTTAGTTCCCATTGTTTTCATACTACTCATCTAGGGTTGGAATTTGAAAAACATTATTGCTGTCAAAAATGATAATTTTAACCATATAATCAAAGATTTTTAAGGGATTGTTTGTTTTTTTTACGACCAACAATAAATATTGATCATATTTTACGAGAAAGATGGCCCATGATGGGAATTTTTCTTGTCAACTTCTAGCACTTGTACTTATCCCACTAAAGTCTTTGATCTCCATGTTAACATTTTTCTTCTTCTTATCTTGTAGCATTTAGTATCTTAGAGACTTGTGGGATTTTTCACCTACGTAACTTACAATAATTTCACCAAGTGTTTTCCTTTGAAGTCCTCATTGATTTTTGGTTTATTTACCTTCATCAGATCCAAATTACAACTCACCCCAAGTATTCTCGAGCTTTATCCTAGTATTTTCTTCCTTGCTCCCATAATGCAACTTGGATCTCTAACCTTATCATCCCCAACATACTCCTCACACTTCTAATATAACCTTGATGTCTACTTGGGCTCCAAGCATCAATATACTCTTAGTATATTTCTCTAATTACTTATACTTGGATACCCTTGCATTAAGTCACACCTTGTTTGCTGAAGGACTACCTTCACAAATTGTATGACATGCTTCATTGTGCTGAAAGGGGCTTTCTACAACCCGATATGAGGGAGATGTGTAATTCCTTCCGTGCTCAACATAGAGTTGACACATGGTATTTAAAAAATATATATCAATGTCGGTAATAAATAAAATATTTCAATATCCATCTTAAGTAAAATAATTCTATATCAACTCTATATAGAGAGAGAAAGAGATAGTAATTGAAACTAAACAAATTATAATTAGTGGCATTTAAACAAATATTAATAAGTAAAAATAAATTTCAATGTGGGCCATAAATAAAATATTTCTATGTTCACCTTAAGTAAAATAATTTTATATCGCCCAAAGGGGTTGGATCCAATGGTGGAAAGCAAGGAGTTTTCCATCGTTGGGCAAGGTTCAATTCTCGTGAGGGCCTTATCTGGAGCCATGAGGGCACCTTGAGGTAGTGGTAGAACGTGTGGTTGCACCCATAGATACTATATAAAATGGTATCGTGTGCACACATAAGTGGATCAAAGCCCACCTCCATGTCCTTCAAATTTTAAGTCCCCGAGCCCTGTAGGACAGTCGGTGACAGAGTGTGTTGTTAAGACACTTCGTGATGTTAAGTCACCGGTTTGAAACCCAGGGTGATTTTGACGGCTTAGATGCCCCTGAGTCGCAGTTTCTCAAGCCACAACCTAGTCCTGCAGGTCACAGACAAACTAGCAAACAAAAAAAAACAACAATTTTATATCAACTTTACATAGAGTAATTGCTACTTCTCCATATGAGAGATATGAATGCTTAATATGGAGTTAACACATATCATTTAAAAAAATATTAGTAACAAATGTCACATAGATGAGACTTGAACATGGGTGGGGAGAAGAAAACTCCCCACCCTAACCAATTGAGATACAACCACTTACACACATATAATTAATAATTATTATTTAACATATATTAAATTTATTATTACTTTATTTTTTATTTTGTATAAAATATTATATTAGGTCAACATAAGTTAATGTTAGCATTACAATGAAATAGATAAATAGAATTCTTTAATATTGAGTTATAAAATACATTTTATTTTTCTCAATACAATTATATGATTAATAAAATTGATAAACAATCTAAAAATAAATTACTAAACATTCTTAACTTATAAGAAAGAAAGATAATCATTCTCTAATATACTTTAGATTTAAGTAAGTTGTTTCTTTTTAAAGATATAAAAAAGTTTCCATCAAAACATGAAGGATACATTTTAAAAGCAAAAAACACTTTAGTGGCTTCTATTTTCCACAAAATTTCAAAGCAAAGCATGTGAAGTTTGACTCACAAATTTTTATCATAAAACCCTGATATACAATGAACCATCCAACTTACAAAACAATACTCATTAAAACACTTTTGGGGTGCTAATGAATCCAAATAAATTATAATTTAAGCCTATCCCCAAGTGACATTTACAAGGACAAGGGTGTAACTATACTCACATTTCCCATGAGAGAGAAAGAAGCATGTGGGCCCAACGCATTAGAGAAAGAAGCATGTGAGCCCATCTTGTCCTTGTGAGATTGGAGAGTTGATCCACTGGAATGAAGTTGTACTTCATTAAATTCTAACTTTGTAAGATTGGATTGAGTTGAAGTAAAAACCACGTTATATATATATATAAAGTGAGGAGAGATGGAAGACAACCCAGACATTCACTGTAGTGCAATAAAGAAGGGCCACATGGCGATTCCATTGCTTTCAATCCACAATGAATGTTGTTGATATAGGTAATCTGCATAATAGCTGGCTCAGTTATGGTATCATATTTGGTAATTGTTTTGAGTAAATTTGACCAAAATGCTTCAATGGAACAAAATTCAAACTAAGGATCTAACTTTATATTTGGGTAGGTGTTGTATGTAACTTGGTACTTTGAAATGAGTCATGTGAGTTTGCTTGTAGGTTATTTTGATTAAATATATTTTGGAAGTTGAAAAGGTATTGTGAATCAAATAATTTAGATGCAAAATAGATTATTAATATAATATTTATATTAAAAAGTAAGTATATTTGGGTAGGTGTTGTATGTAACTTGGTGCTTTGAAATGAGTCATGTGAGTTTGCTGGTAGGTTATTTTGATTAAATATATTTTGGGAGTTGAAAAGGTAATGTGAATCAAATAATTTTGATACAAAATAGATTATTAATATAATACTTATATTAAAAAGTAGGTGAAATAATTTTGTTTGAAGTTTATGTAAACTTTTAACAAATTAATAAAATAGAAAAATAAAAATTAAAAAATAAATTTATTCCATTCATAATTTAAAAAAATAAAAATAAAATAATATATTAAAACAATATCACATGATTAGGTTGGAGAATAAACTTGATAAACATAAACCCCATCAAAATAATTTGATATATAAATTTCTTTACATCTAGATTTGAGGATGTGGATTGTAAATTACAATATAGACCACCCTTGAAATCCTCGTACTAAATATGAAAGGGAATACACATATATTTTTTATTGGAATACTCTAGTTCTTTGCCTTTTTTAATTATATTTTTTATATACATTCCAAATTTTGTAATGAAATTTCATTATTATTTTTTTTAAAATAAGTATTATATAAATCATCTATTATAAAAAAATATTACAAACTATCACATATTTGTCTAAGTGTTTGTTGGAGTTTGAGTTATCATAGATGGAAATAACTTGGCTCGAGTCTAATGTCAAGAACAATATGTCTTATATGGTCAAAAAATAGCATTAAAGTATGAAGCCTAGTACTACAACTATAACATAAAATTGTTCCATAGAATAAGGTTAAACGAATAATCCCACTATTGAAACATAGACTATTAATTAAAATTTTGAACCTGGTCGTCATTGGAAATGCCTTCAAGTTGCCTTGAGGGGGAGGAGAATAGGTTCTTACGCGCCTACTGCATCTATAGGTGCCAAAACATCAGGGCTGTCTCGCATGGGTGCTAAATCAGAAATGTGTTGGTCCATGAGCTCGAGACGAAAATTAATATTAACAACCTCATTACGTAGCTTGAAAACCAATTGTTGTAATATGCTCAAGGCTTCGTGAATGTGTTGAGTGTTCCCGTTGTTGGAGGATCTTGGAGGACCGAGGGTGAATTCTCTATAATATTGGTTGGAGTTCCCGTGAGGGGAGACCTGTGGAGGACTCACAAGAGATGACGGACCCAGGAACGAGCTTGGAGTGAACCCCAACGAGTTGCCATGACTATCAAGCCATTCAATTTTGCACCCCCATCTTGTGGAAGTATGTATGTTGTCTTGCAGGCAAGCATAGGATGAGCTTGGAGGAGAATTCATAGGACATTGCTTCTTGCCATTGGAGCTATCACTACCCACGCTAGAAAAAATGCGCCCAACAGGAATGTGGTCACCCCTACCATGTTTCGATCTTCCCCTCTGGCACGACATGGTCAACCCTGTAACCTTTGTCACCCAGACAAAAACAACTTTGTGCTTATCCCAACACCTGTTGCGGGAAGAGAGATGCAAAACTCAATGGAGGTCATAGAATTGATATTCCAAATGACCCAATGCTCCATAATATAATTTTCTTGCAGCCTTGTCATGGTCGTTAATGTTGACATGAAGGCTAGGTACCAAGAGTAAATAACCAGAGCAATAATCGTGTTGTCCTGCAACTTCCGATAGAGGATTGAGCATCCCAGGTACCATGTTCTTTTAATAGCTCGAACCGACGATGTGTGATAATCTAAGTGTTCTCACTTAGCCCAAGACCCGTGTTGCTAGGTGTCTCGGCCACCCACCTCCAATGCATTAACCATTTACAATGGATGACACCCCGTCTAAGGAAATGAAATTTCATTATAGGAATATGCCATTATAATAATTAGTTTTTCATATATAAATTGATTAACTTTTGACAATGAGATTAGTATGGGAGGTGAACTTATTCACCCCATCTAAGTGCAATTTTCTGTATATAATTTCCTTTTATAGGTCGTTGTAATGTTTTTAGAGTAACACAATTATTCACCAAATTTCGAACAAATATTACCAAAAAAAATACCTAAAAAACCAAAATTTAGAACATTTAACCTATATTTAATATTCAAAAAGAAGATTACCTATATTTAATATTCAAAAAAAAGATTAGTGAAATGTCATACCATGATTCAAGGAAATTGAATACAATTAAATATAGCATAATGAAAAAGTGCACTTCCACTTTTTCCACGGGAAAGTATCTCGTTTATATTCATCTCTTGGAGAAAGGTGTTCGACCACAAGACCTCCCATCTCTTGGAGAAAGGTACGCTTACCGTCTAAGCTGTTTCACGGGACTAAGTGCACTTCCACTTAATAATATAAAAATAAGAAAACAAATTATAGTGTTAAAATTATCTCTAAATAAAATGCTATTGTTAGCTACGAAATATCCAACTTTATTGTTCACACGTATAATAATATATAAATGTAATGTCAGGGGAGGTTGCAAGATTCATTCCCACAGTTAATATTGCAAAACTTGTAAGGGCAGTTGATGCAGATTGAATGGCGACAGACCCGGAACTGCATTGCATTACATTCTTTTTCGTTAAGCGAATCTTCAAAGGTAGAGGGTGAGGGAAGGGGAGAGTTCCTTTTTTTTACGTAAAAATTACACACTAGGACAAGGAAATTGGTGCGTCTGCCACGTGTAAGAGCCAGGAATCAACAGGTCGGCGATACGTATTTACAAGCTTGTCGGCATATGTAAGCACCTTGTATTTGTCAAGAGGGCGATGCGACCCGCCCGCGGGCCCTGGTCTCCCCGCCTTTTTCTAGAAGTACTATTCTGCACGTGTCGGTTAAACCACGATGTGCTGGCTTCTCATTGGACCACGTTGTCGGGAGCCGACCGGGGCAGAACATAATAAAAGATACTAAGTCAGTGGGTTTCCGATTTTCGACACGTGGCCCGTAGATCCGGGCGTCCTACCACGTGGCTGGGACGTCGTTGTAGATGTGGGGCCCTCGCATTGGGCACTGATTTCGGGCTTGCGTAGGTGTAACACATTCCGTTCCCTTCCCTCCGGCTGCCCGGCGATGACGGGCAGGTACTGGCGGGGTTGGGTACGAATGTGGCTGCTCGGGCAGCTTCCAATTTATCGGCGACGTGTTTGTCGTGTGGATGGTATTATTATCACGGGAAGGCAGCTCTTCCATTTTCCTTCCCCGCTCCCCCCTTCCCATCCGCTCTGTGTATTTTCTCTCTGTAATGTAATGTAAGGTTCTTCCGCCTGCGATTTGAGTGGACATTGATGAAAATTTGTGATCGCAGAGGGGCGTAGGGTTCAAGAATTGGGTGAATTTAGCGAGGGTTTATAGTTTCATGTTTCGATTTGGCCGTTATTCTGATAAAACGGATTGTTAGGTCTAATTTGGATTTCTGGGTTTTGATCGGCGCTGAGAGTGAGGGATGTTTTCCGGCGGCGATCTTTAAAATCTGTGGCAGGGCGGACGACTGATGAGAACGATAAACAGAGGAGGAGAAACAGCAGGTGCGATGGCGAGGAGGCGAAAGAGGAGCAACGATGTATTCGGAGGAGGACGCGGAAGATAGCGGGTTTCGGTAACAGGCAAGTTTTTTATGTTTTTTTTTTCTGGCTTTGATGATAGAGAAAAATAAATGCCTTATTTTGTAGGTTTCGATCTGAACTTATGTGTGTTTTTATGAAGATTAAAGAAAAGGAAAAGGAAAAACGAAGATTTTAGTAATGAAGGAGGTTTCAGTTGCAGAGACGGCCACCTTGTGCTGCAGTGGTCACATGTATAGATGTTCGCCGCCGCCGGAAGATAATAAACCGCGAGCAGCACGACGTCGGCGGATGGAGATCCGACGGTTCAAACTCATTGCCAACGCATCGTCCGGGGCTATCAATGTTAAGAGACTTAAGGTGGGCAACGGCGTCGATGTTGCCGGCCACGGTCATGAAGAAGAAACGGAGTGCCGTGAGACTGTTACGGTCGGTTCGTTGCCGTCGCTGGTTTTCGCGGTCGGAGGAGAGCCGTGCCCGGAGCATGGCTTGGTGTCGATCTGCGGCAGGCGACGGGAAATGGAAGACGCCGTGGCGGTGATGCCTGCTTTCGTTGCTGGCAACGATGGGGTTTATCACTTCTTCGGCGTCTACGATGGCCACGGGGGTTCACAGGTGCGTGTAAGGAATAAAGAAAAGAGAATTATCTGTTCTTGGAAATTTACGGTGTCTGACGTCGTGGTTTTTGCAGGCGGCGGTTTATTGTAAGGATCGGCTTCACGTTGCCGTGGCGGATGAAATCCGACTGACGGAGCCTAGGACGGAGGCGCACTGGGAGGCCGTGATGACCGATTGCTTTCTGAAAATCGACGTGGAGGTCGCCGCGTTGTCGGGCAGGAGGAGGATTCGGAACCCGGGCATGAGCGGTCGAGGGATCGAGTCTCGGCAGGTAGAAGAGGATCAAGAAGTTCCATGCGCGGAATCGAAACCGCCAGAAAACGCGGGAACGACCGCCGTGGTGGCAATAGTTGGAAGCAGGCAGATCGTGGTGGCGAACTGCGGGGATTCGAGAGCCGTTCTCTCTAGGGGTGGCAAAGCGATTCCGTTATCCGCCGATCACAAGGTAGCTTTCTCGTTCAAACATATACACACAATATATACACAATTATGTATGACATACACATAAAATATGCACTAGGGTTCTTGCTTTTTGGGGGTTATTTCTGCAGCCAGACCGTGCTGACGAGATGGCGCGCATCGAGTCCGCGGGAGGCAGGGTCATTTACTGGAACGGACATCGCGTCCTGGGAGTTCTTGCCATGTCCCGGGCCATAGGTATAAGTAAACAAACATTCGCCATTTCTTTTCGTTTTCGCTTTTCTATCTATATGCATTGCGTATGGAATCAAACTAATGGATGCGTATACACAATGTGTATATTCAAGTGCAGGAGACGGTTATCTGAAGCCATACGTAATCGCGGAGCCGGAGGTGACCTTCACGGCGAGGACAGAGGAAGACGAGTGCCTGATTCTGGCAAGCGACGGCCTCTGGGACGTGATCTCTAACCAGGTGGCATGCGAGGTTTCCAGGAAAGTCCTCGCGATTAACAGCAGAAGGAAGCCTGAAACCTCGCCTTCTGGCTGCGCCGAGGTGGAATCCCCGGCGGCCAACGCGGCTGCATTGTTAACAAAGCTTGCTCTCGCGCGAGGGAGCTCGGACAACATAAGCGTGGTCGTTGTGGATCTCAGGAAGCCTTAATATATATTCTTCTTTGGGGCGCAACGTATAATTTGCTTCTTGAATTCCTGCTACCGATAATCTACTTCGCCATTATTATTCATACAGTATCTATAACATCCGAATTCAACATAGAAGGAATTTAGTATAAAAAACGTTAAATTCTTTTTTCTCTGGCAAGCCGTGCCATTGCAGCGAAAGATTACGGCCACGTGTGCATGTTGTGGCTTCTTCTGAAGGTAACGTAACGGATTCGTCTGGTGTTAACTTTGTTTTATTCAGATGAAATTCTTCTGACAACTCGAACACATTTACATTCTAACATTTGTGATTGCCTCCTAATGTGATGTTTTATTTTACTTCCTGCAATGGAAATGGATTGGCAATAAATTCATTCTCGTTCATGATGATGCCTGCTTATGTGTTCATTTATAGAAATCCGTTCGAAGATCAGAGTGGCATATCGATGGCAGCTCAGCCCATTCGAACGGATCGGATTTCTATCGATGGCGGCTCGGCCATTCGAACGGATCGGATTTCTATCGATGGCAGGTCTGTTTATATGGGCTGAAGCAATTCGAACGGATTTCTATAAATGGCCGCCCAAAAGCCATAACAAGAGTTATAAACGAATAACAAAGGCTACAACATTTTTTGATCTTTTCTCTGTAGGTTGGTTTTTTTATACGACATATATCAATTTCCATTATTTGTTTTTTTCACCATTAACAATAGAAATCGACAAAATACGTTACAGCGCAGAAGCTCTAAATCTTTGTGTAACTCGGATTATTCCAATACATAGTTCATATACATTTTTCCTATTATATTAGTCTTGCAAAAAGAATCGTCGACACGTATCTGACATCCAAGAAACCAAACCCTGACATGACTTTCGGTACAAGTACTGTTCGTATATACATACACATGCCTTGGATTCTAAATTTGTCAAGCATCGAACATGGTAAAAGTAATATGAAATAATGACAAACCAATGTTATTTTCGTGTTTTTGAATATATTTATATAATAAATATTTTTGTTTTAAATTTTTAAATAAATTCGTCGAGCATCGAACATGGTAAAAATAATATGAAATAAAGACAGATCAATGTTATTATAGTGTTTTTAAATATATTTATATAATAAATATTTTTGTTTTAAAATTTTTAACATTATTTAAACTGTATTTTGTAATATAGTTTACCACAAACATGATTGACAATACCTATTGGTGATTTTTTTTAAACTGTATTTTGTAATATAGTTTACCACAAACATGATTGACAATACTTTAACATGATTGACAATACTTATTGGTGATTTTTTCACAATTGTCTGAAATTTGACAGGAAATTGTTAAATAAATTCTGTATTTGGTGATTTTTTCACAATTGTCTGAAATTTGACAGGAAATTGTTAAATTCTGTATTTGGTGATTTTTTCACAATTGTCTGAAATTTGACAGGAAATTGTTAAATTCTGTATTTTGTAATATAGTTTACCATAAACATAATTGAAAATACTTATTGGTGATTTTTCCAGACAAAAAAAACACAAAACCATGTTTATTTAGTTTTTGTTTTTGTTTTATACATTGTATATTGTAGTATATTGATTCTGTTTATAAAAATGTTATATTATAATAATAAATAATCTAACATCACACCAAGTCAAATATCAAATTGATGTATGAGGTTTCAAGGGATTTTGATTTGATTTGATTGCTAAAGTCTAAGTAGGTGTATATATTCTAATTCCTTCCATTTGAAGTTATTACTTTTGAGGAGGAAACACATGTTTAACCATTTTCTTATATCTAAGAAGAAACATATGTTTTTAATCATTTTTCTATATTTAAAAAAAAACATATGTTTTTAACCATATTCTTATATTTATATAAATAAAAAATCATTAATCAAAAAATTATTTTAAAAAATAATATTTATAATATAAAAAAATAAATTAATATTATTTTCAATTTTTTTATCCATATTACACTTATCTTTAGGAGTTACACTATTTTTCTATTTTTGAAAAAATACATGTTTTTAATATTATTCCTATATTTATATAATATAAAAAAATATTAATCAACAATTTATTTAAAAAAATAATATTTATAATATAAATTAATTAATTAATTCTATTTTAGAATTTTTTTTCCATATAACACTTACTTTTATGAGTTTAAGTGAATCAATTTCAAGTTCAACGAGGTAAAAATTTAAAAAATATTAAATTAACAAATGAAATTTTTGTATAAGTTAAAGTAACTAACACTTAGAGACTACTGTACTAATAAAAAAAATTTAATTATAAATAATAATATTTTTAAGTTTTTTATTTTAATAATTTAAATGTATTTAAATTAAGTTTAAAAGAGATTTATAAGAATATCAATTTTAAAATTTATAATATACATAAGACAAATTTTATTAATTATTTAATGTAAGTTTGTTCATTGATTTTTATTTTCGTTATTTTTATAAAATTATTATTATAAAAAATATTTAAAGTGATTTAATTTATTTATTTAGTAAACTTTATTAATATAGAGAACAATAATTATTATCTTTAAGTTAGAGAGTTATTTAGAAGTACTAATATGTATTAACATGTTTCTAAATAGGATGGTAATAATCTTTGTTTTTATGACCAAGAGTGTTTATGAGAATCAAATTTAAAATGATCACTTAAATGTATGGCAACAATAATTTAGAGGAAGTGATTTTATATAAATATATTGTCAGAATCCATTTTCATCATAAATTTAATTGGAACTATGACATTGAGAAAATGATAAATGGAAGGTGGAGATATTATTATGGATTTGAAAAAAAATGTAAATCGTTAAGCTTATAGCTTTGGGATAAGAATAAATTCATATTTGAGACTCTTGTATAGTTATTGATTTTTATAAAATTATTATTATAAAAAATATTTAAAGTGATTTAATTTATTTATTTAGTAAACTTTATTAATATTAAGAACAATAATTATTATCTTTAAGTTAGAGGCTTATTTAGAAGCAATAATATGTATTGACATGTCTCTAAATAGAATAGTAATAATTTTTGTTCTTATGGTAAGTAGTGTTTATGAGAATCAAATTCAAAATGATCACTTATATGTATGACAACAACAACTTAGAGGAAGTGACTTCATACAAATATATTGTCAGAATCAATCTTATCATGAGTTTAATTGGAACTATAGCATTGAGAAAATGATAAATGGGGGGTGGAGATATTATTATGGATTTGAAAACAATTGTAAATCATTGGGCCTATAGCTTTGGGATATGAATAAACTCATATTTGAGACTCTCATATAGATATGGTTATGAAGAATTCGGTCACAACTTTTTTTAAATCCAAAAACATTTTATAACTGAAATTAAAGGCTATACACCCTATCCTAAAGAATCATGGAGAAAGATGAAGTAAATCCAAAAGCATTTTATAACTAGTAATCTTGAAATTGAAGGCAATACACCCTCTCCTATCCTCATCATAGAAGCAAGTCATAGAGCATGGTTATGACTAGAGCAAATCATTGGGGTATAAGAAACTCTAGAAGACTAGAAGAAAATCTATTCAAAGCTACTTACAACTCAAATGGGGTTGGCATAAAGATGCCAAGTCTTAGCTAAATCACTGGGGGCTAAATCATTGGGATATTGAAAAGGGGGCTCAAGTTGCTCTACAAAATAAAGATAATATTACAAATATTACTACATCTAAATTTAAGGACAAAGGGGTTGCTTCCTCTACAAAATAAAGATAATATTACAAATATTATTACATCTAAATTTAAGGAAAAATTGGGGTGTGGGGGTTGCTCTACAAAATCTTATCTAAAATCTTATTATATCTAAATTAGGGAGAAATTGTGGTGCTAATAAAAAATAGAGGATAAGAGAATTAAAATACTAGACCTTCCTAATCTTTTAACTCATCAAAACTATAGTGATTTGGAATGCTTTTGTTGAAACTTTTCAAGCAAAAAATAAAATTAAGTAATTTTTAATTAACCATTATCATCAACATCATTATAAAAAGTTATTTATTTTATTAAAATGTTTTATGTACACCCACATTAAATCTCATTTTCAAAATATTTGTATTCTATATTATAATATTGACCTTCCTAACCTTTTGACTCATCAAAACTATAGCAATATAAAATACTTTTGTTAAAACTTTTAGAACACAAAATAAAATAAAATAATCCTAACCTTTTGACTCATCAAAACTATAGCGATATAAAATACTTTTGTTAAAACTTTTAAAACACAGAATAAAATAATGTTTAACCTTTTAACCATCATCATCATAAAAAGTTAATTATTTTATTTTAATCTTAAAAAATATATATATATCTACATTTTAAAAAATTTCCTCTTAAAATGTTTACTAAATTATTTTAAACTTCTAAATTTAACATTTAATTATTTTTAAATAATAATTTTACAATGTTATATTATATATAAATTTAATTACTTTGCAGCTAGTAAATTAAATTGTGTTGCCGTGTTTTTAGTAAATATTTCAAAAACCATTGTTTTGTCCCACAATTTTTTTTATCATAAAAGGTTAAAACTTTAAATTTATTTAAATTTTTGTATTGAAGTTTATATATATATATATATATATATATATATATATATATATATATATAAACTAAATTATGTATTTATTTTTTTTAATAATTAAGGAGTGTTCTTCTTATTATTTACATGTGGCTTTAATATGGCGATGGTTTTGGAAGGGCATTGTGTTTCAAATCTCGGCTCCACTTTTAATCTCTTCAATTGACAATTGAGCTTTGGGGCTTGAGCAAATGCAATTTTGGTTGGATTTTGGTAATATTTTGAATTTTATCTTTTGGATTGATATTGCTTTCTTATTATTAAAATGGATCAATGTTATTGTTAATATCGCTGCAGGAGGTGTTATCTCTTCTAGAGGTACTCATTTCATTACATCATTGTAAGTTTAAGGATGCAAGTCAAAGTTTTGTAGGTTGTGTGGATTACGTCATTGTAAGTCCAAGGATGCAAGTCAAAGCAAGGATGCAAGTCAAAGTTTTGTAGGTTGTGTGGATTACATCATTGTAAGTCCAAGGATGCAAGTCAAAGCTTTGTAGGTTGTGTGGAGGATTGTGTATTATGGATTCTTAGACTTGTTAGTTAGCTATGATCAATGTTTCTAGATTTCATTTTTACTTCCCTTCGTCCTGGATAAGATTGGAGGACTTGCGGTGAACCTATTAAGACACATGGTTTCATAGAACCATTTTTTTTTATTGTAGTTATGCATATCTATGTCATTACCCACACAATCATTATCTTATAAAATCTGTATGATACTTAAAAGTCTCACAAAATTTCATCATCTCACAATTTTCAGATCCCAATATACTTAAAAGTCTCACAAAATTTCATCATCTCACAATTTTCAGATCCCAATGTAAAGTATTCTCTGAGAGTCAAAATTCAACAATGGCTATATTTGTTCCTTGTCATGTATGAATGGATGAATGGATCTCATGCCACGTCGAATGTTTTCATTTGAGTAAATATTGAGCAAGTTACAAGCCTCCAAAAGTGGTGCGTCACTCTTCTCTACGTACTAAAGGTGGCAAGGCAATATATAACCCAAGACAACGTTGCATGCATGAAGACAAGATTCCAAACATCAATGCAAATATCACAAATTCCAATAGAAGTGAAAAGCTATACTCAAACTTCCATGCACACGTTCATTCCACATCATCAACAAGTCATCCTATCTCCAAGAGGATGAGTCACCCTAGAGAAACGTTAGGTGTCATTTCCAAGGCAAATAGTCAAAGCAATGTGAACGTTGGGCTACCTAAGGGAACGTTGGAGGAGGTCCAAGTGAACATTGCAAACTCCTAACCGATGGCTCCTCTCCCAAAACAATTTGTCCACTCAAGGAAGTCGCACCACCCTCCACACTAGACGTTGCAAAGAGATAGACGTTGGAATGGAATGTTGGGTTGACTAAGAGAGATGTTGGACACCCAAACCAAGATCTAACATTCTTCCAAGTGAACGTTGGCCATTCTACAAGGCCATTGTCTACTTTCCAAGCAAATTGTGGCCTCTACTAGGCCATTCGACCTCCTTTGTATGCAAATCGAACTCCAAATTTGGGTCAATGAGCAAAGATTTTGTGGGATTTTTCCCAAATAAAATGTACGATGAAGAATAAAATATTATTTGATGTACAAGGATTTAGTCTCCAACATGTGGATGACAAATTAAAATTATTATTTTAATGAGAGAGGGAAAAACTAGTTGTTTAATGAAAATTTATATATTGTTAGTTCTTTTCATTTTAAGTTGTTGAATATTTGTGAGATTGTAATGTTATTATTTTGAACTTTATCATTTGTGTATCTATGGATCAGTTTTTTGTGCTTTATTGGATATTGCTATTGGATATTTGCAATAGTTAATATATCAATCCATTGAGGGGCTACATAGTCACGTGGAGGAAGGGAATTAAACTCTTCATCTCTTCTTCTTCCTTTTGGGGCTTAGTGGTACAAACCCAAGTGTTGGACCAACTTCCTTGGAAGTAACTTCAAACACTAGTGGTATGTTCTCACTCACCAAAATTGATATATTGATTCAGAAATCATCCTTTCAAGGAGATTTCCTGGCAAGCCCGAAGAAGCAACATGTCTTGATAACTAGTATTGGGGGAGATTAATCCTTCGACTCCAAACCCAATATCTAGGAATTTTCCAAAGTTGACTTAATACAAGTTATGCATGTGGTTCATCAAACTAGGAGGTAACAAAAAAAGGTAAAAACTCACATTCTTCAACCATTTCATTCAAAATCCAAAATCTCATTTTCTCTTTTATTTTATTATATTAAAATGAAAAAAAAAATCATATCCTAACTTCATTCTTTAATTTATTATCTCATAAGCTAGTAGATCCATTGAGTTTTTTTTTCTTTAGAGGAATTCCTCTACCCAATGTTAGAAATACTCTTGGATTTTGTGCTTTATTATTATATTCTATAAGGGTCTCTTGGAAAAAGGTGTGCAAGTCTACTTTATCCCATTAAGCATACTTCTAGATCCATCACTCACTCTCTTGATTGAAGGGATAACCAAGAAGGAAATACATCATTTATCTTGGTATATTTGGAGCATTTTGGGTGAGTTTAGTTTGTTGGTTTGTTTTTAATTTCAATTCATTGTTATAAACCATCAAGAGTTATTTAAATAATTAACTCCTACCTTCACTTAGTGTTTTTATTAAACACTAGTCTACTGATCTTGTGGTGAAGTGTAGTTTAGGGAAGCCTCTTGAAGCACATTAGTATAAGATTTTAGCTTGAATAGGGAACACATAGGTGTTGTGGTGACATTTGGACACCTACCCTTGTGGTATCACCCTAGCAACCTAAGGACCTTGATGAACTGCTAGTTTGGTCGGTAATAGGACGTTTAACATGGGCTCTAGAGATGTGAAAAAGAGGCCATTGAGGCCCATTGCAGCATGATGAAATCCACTATTAGGTAGAGCCAATGGAAAGAGGAATGTGAAAGGAAGCCAAGGGTTGAGAATAGAGTTAGAGTTGATTGCACCATGGAAAGTGTGTCTTAGTTGTTGGAGCTTAGGGAAACATAGCTCATTCTTTGCCTTCATGTTTGTCTCTCATTGGAAATTTATGGAACTGGACACCTGGGGAATTAAAGTCATTGATTAACATAATAGTTGCATATCTATACCTCACTTCAGGGGTAATTCATTCCCTTTCTTCTAAAACTACTGCATCTACTGAATACCCATCACTAAGTGGTTTCTCGTGAGTCCATATGGAGAAGCGACTTTTACAAGACACCATGGACTTAGCCATGGAGGATTGTCTAAGAGTTGTCAATATTGTGGAACATGATGAAGTGGGCATGTACACAGAGGACACACCAATGGAGACTTGGAACATGATGAAGTGGGCATGGACACAGAGGACACACCAATGGAGACTTGGGGGGGTTGAATTGGATTTTTTTTAGCTTTTCTCCTTTACAATTATAGTTACTATGTTTTGTAGAGTTATGGTGTTGCTATATCGGTTTGTACATTAATATGCTTGCTAAGATTGCTTATTTTGGATAATGGTAGGTTTTATTTTGTATTACACCACTATATAGTTCAACAATACTTTTCTTAAATAATACAAACTTCAAACATTCTTATAAAAAATAATAAACTAAAAATAATAAAATAATAAAATAAGCCAACATTAAGTCATGTAAACTTCAATTTTTTAAGTATTGCTTCCTTTTAAAGACATTTATAAGACTATTAATTTCCATAACCTATTAACACATTAAAATTAAAATAAAAAATCTATAATTTTTTATCAATATTTTAAGACTGAGACACATTAATTATAATATTGTCATCTCACACATATTTATTATAATTTTACTTTTAAAAAACGATTTTATCATTTTATAATCCATATTTAGTTACATGTGTTGATGATTACAACTTCGTGGGACATCCTCCAAGACACGTTCTCCTCTGAGACTGAGTTGAGTCAACCTATGAGAGAGCCAATGTGTTGGGTGTGCCCATGAGATGGGTGTGTCGCTCCTCTCTAGACTAAGATGAGACGATGTATTCCCCTATGTGGGGTGAGGATGCCCATGAGAAGGGTGTGTCATACCTCTCTGGACTGAGATGAGGCGATGTATGCCCTTGTGTGGGGTGAGGATGCCCATGAGATGAGTGTGTCATTCCTCTCTGGATTGAGATGAGATGATGTGTTACCCCATGTGGGGTGAAGGTGCCCATGTGATGGGTGTGTGTCAGACTCCGGACCAAGTTGTTATGACGTGTGGTCTCCTGCCTTGTGGACTCAATTGAGTCAGGCTTGAGATGGTACTCCAGATGATTCTCCTATGGACTTAGTGAGATAAAGATCCATTGATTAGGACGTCCTTGTGGTTGAGCATGGGTGGACATGGGATCCCTTTCTATATTTTATAAGAGTAATATTCTCGTGTAACCCTAATTGTGATATAAAGGGTATAGGTCGGCTCCACCATATGTGAAAGATAATTAATGTTTACTGTAATAATTAATTATTTTCCAAGTTATTGAGGTTGGCCCTGTTGTGCCAATAAACACCACTTTTGGTCTGTCCAGTGTAGTATAAATAAAGGTGATTTCCCCATTGAGGAAACACACAAGTCACTTGTCATTTGAAATTTCAGCAAGTACATTTCTAGGGATGAAGTGCACACCTCTCTTGGGCACAAGTTTCAAGGTAGTAGAGCACCCTGTTGTGTGCATTAGGGTTTCATGGTTGGAGGATATTATCTTGAGAATATAGCAAAGGATTGTTGGGTTTTTCTCCCTTGTTAAGAAGGGTTTTCCCAATATATTTCTTGTGTTCTTGTGCATGGCTATTCTTCTTGTGATCTTGGTTATTGCATCGCTTGTAAATTGTGTAGTTGCATTTGTTCATGGTTCAAGTAAATGCTAAAATGAAATACAACTCATGCTTGATCCTAGAATAGTGAAAATTCAACTTGGTATTAGAGCATAGGTCTTTAAGAATCCATTGCACAAGCTTCTAGCAAATGTCCTCTCTCTTCTGCAGAACTGTACGACCCTCCTAGGGTTTCTAGAAATCTGTACGACCCTCTCTTGTTCGACTATTTCAACACTTTATACTTGATCATTGGGGATACAAATTTCATAGGGGTGTACGACATCCCTTAATGCACCTCCAACAAGCTTTGTATTGCAATTCCGAGAATTTTGGATTTTTGTCCCTAGGGTTTCTATGGTTTTGCAATTTTCTGCAGAAAATTCAGATTTAGGATTTCTGTAGCTCATTGGAGGATATTTTCAGCTCACCAATGTTCTTCTGACTTTCAAGGATTATTTTTGGCATTCAGAAGCCCAACGAAACCTAAGATTTATAGTCTAGCCTAGTCGTTAGGTTTCTTAGCCCAGTTCGTAAGGGTTTATGAAGAATCTGAAAATATGATGAACAAAACCTTGGTGGAAGATAGGATTAATGGATCAAGCAACTTCATTTCCTGGAAGTCAAGACTTCAGATCAATCTTGAAGAGGAATATCTATTATGGGTGATACAAAAAGCTTTACCAGAGACAAATACTGATGAAGAGAAGGAAGAAAGGAAGGAAGATGACATCAAGGAAAGGAAGATAATAATCTACTCAGTAAGAGATCATCTCCTGCCTCGTATTGCTAACATGAAGACAAGTTATGAAATGTATGAAGCATTGAATAAAATGTTTGAGAGTAACAACACACTCAGAGCTCTTACATTGAAGGGCCAACTTCAAAATATCAAGATGACAAAAGGTGACATTGTTTCTATATTCTTTATGAAGATGTCAGAGATCAAATATCCACTATGTGCCATTAGAGAAATCATATCAGACAAAGAACTTGTTTTTAACACTCTCAATAATCTTCCAAAACATTGGGAAGCATTTCTTCAGAGTATCAGTGGTAGAGAACAACTACCTACTTTTGATCGTCTATGGACAAACTATACCCAAGAAGAAATTAGACTTGTAGCTAGAGGAGTGGAAGAGTCCCCTCATGATGACAATCATGCTCTTGCACTTAATACAAAGAAAGCAGGAAGAAATAAAAGAAACTTCAAGTAAACATTCAAAGACGATATGAAACATTCTAAGTTGTAAAAGTGGGAAAGACTACTTTATTTTGGTGTTGGACTTTCGTCAAACATTTTGCATGCTTCTGTATTTTCCTGTTGTAGATGAATTTTAATTGGACAACAATATATTCCCTTGTTTTGTTTGTTGTCTATTGGTTTTTTGAACCCCTTATACCTCCCAAATGAAGTGCTAAGTGTAGTATTTTGACAAATTTAACAAAACCCATAAAATAATGGTGACAAACAACCACATTTAATTGAGCAAATTCACCAAATGTTGACTGTTCTTTATTAAATAAAATTGTTGAATTAATGATAACAAAATGGAGGTGTGAATACCTCTCTCAACGAAGGGATGACTGATATATGTGACTAGAAACTTCACTTACGCCCAACAATGAAGGGATGCCATGTCTATCCCACATTTTGATAGAAGGGGTCGACCCCTGAATACACTTCTCAACCAACTAATGGGTCGATCCAACAACTACCTCTCAACCTTATCCCACTTGTGCAGCATTGTATAGTTACCCAGCAGTGGTCGAACCAACAACACACTCCTCTCTTGTCCCCCACGCAGCCCCAATCACTGAATACACAACACCTTGGATGGAAACACGGCCAGCATGGATAACACGCAGCCCCCCAGGGAAATGATGTTGCCTCAACAAATATATCCGCCCAGCTGCAACGGAATTTGCCCAGGTAGAGGGAACTCGGCCCCAACAAGGAGCAACTCGGCCTCCACACTCCAGAAACGTGGCCACACACCCAAAATCGCCCTTTCCTCCCAAATCTGTAGCAAATTCTTTCCTCAATGAAGATCTTCAAATCACACTGCCAATATCTGCAAATGAAAAGCCTGAATGGCTTCTCCAATCTCTCGGCTAGGACAGATAGTTTCATTGCCGAATCCGAGTGTCGAATGGGTTTCCAACTGAAACCCTCATTTTCTCACCGAGCTCGTCTCCCCAAAACTCAATTTTGAATTGAATAGTCAACAATACCTTTTTCCACCTTCAACCGTCCTTTTGTTCTTTCACTTTTCTTTTTCTCCATTAAAATAACCATTTAATTAATAATTGGAGAGAAATACCCTCAAAGAGGGGTTTAATATTAATAAACTCACTTTTCCTAAGTTTTCACTTTATAATTCGAAAGTGACTTTACCAACATCATTTCCCTAACTCATCCGTCTAGTGGTTTATGGGAAACTGTGTAAACCACCACGGTATTCTGACTGCCTAGGGAGAATGGGACATTACAGTCCTCCCCGCCCAAATTTGCTTGTCCTCAAGCAACTTCAAACCTGGAAACTGTAACACCTGCTCGTTTTCCCAAGTAGCATCCTCCACAGGTAGATCCTTCCATTTCACCAAAAATTCCCTGACCACCCTGTTACGGAGCTTCCTCTCCCGTACCTGTAGAATCTATTCGGGGATTGTGGTCAACCGTCCCTCGTCATCCAGAGGGGGTAACTCATGTGAGGCAACCACCTGTTGTCCTATTACCTTCTTAAGGCACGATACGTGAAACACGTTGTGAATCTTTCTCCCCTCAGGTAGCTCAAGTTCGTATGCAACCTGCCCCACCTTCCGAGTTATCTTGTAAGGCCCATAGTAGCGAGGTTTGAGCTTCTCGACCCCCTTCTGCTTCAATGAAGATTGTCGGTATGGTTGTAGTCGCAGGAACACTAAATCTCCCACCTCGAATGAGCACTCGGTTTTGTGCCTGTCCGCATACATCTTCTGCTGATTCTGGGCCACCCTCATGTTCTCCTTCAAAGCTCTCAAAATATCTTGGCTGTCCTGTATCCAATCTCTGGCCTTTGGTGCCCTACTGTCACCGAATACAACATCTGCAAAGGTCATAGCCTCGTAGCCGTAGAGTGCCCGAAAAGGGGTCATGCCAATGGACATGTGATGGGTGGTGTTGTAACAGTACTCCCCTAGGTGTAACCACTTCACCCAAGCTCTCTGTTGCCCAGAAATGTAATTCCGCAAATAACCTTCCACCCACTTGTTCACGATCTCTGTCTGTCCGTCAGCCTGCGGGTGGTAACTAGTGCTCAGTGTCAACTCGGTACCTACCAACCTGAAAATATCCTGCCAAAAGCCTCCCATGAACCTGTTGTCTCTATCGCTGACGATGGTTTTGGGCAACCCATGCAAACGGAAAATCTCCCTGAAGAATAGCTCAACCACCTGTGCTGCTGAATAGTCCGAAGGAATAGCGAAGAAGTGGGCAAACTTGGTGAGCCTATCCACCACGACATAAATTCAATCCTTCCCCTGCACCCTAGGTAACCCAGTGATGAAATCCATGGAGATGCGTTCCCATTTCTGATCTGGAATGGGCAATGGCTGTAATAATCCTACCGGATGGGTGTGCTCCCCCTTGTTCTGCTGGCAAACTCCACACTCCTGAACGTGCTTCAGTATGTCTCCCTTGAGGTTCTTCCAAGTGAACCTCTCCTGGACCTGCCTGTAAGTCTTTAGGAACCCCTGGTGTCCTGCTAACGGTGAGTCATGGGATGCCTGCATGATCTTCTGCCTGATGTGCGAACCAAGAACCAAATAAATTCGGTTTTTGTAGTAGATGACATCATCCACCACTCTGTACCTGTCATCTATAACCTGCCCATCCAAAACCTCGCAAGAAAACTTGTTCTTGGAATATTCTACCAGTAGAATACTCTTCCAGTCTTCCGATATGTCCATCAAGGATAGAGTAGGGGGCATCCTAGAAAGATCGTCGACTACCACATTGTTCTTCCCCTTCACATACTCGATCTCAAAATCATAGGCCTGGATCTTACTCACCCACTTCTATTTTCTGTCATTCAAATCCTTCTGCTCCAAGAAGAATTGGAGGCTGTTGTGATCCGTCTTGACCTTGAACCTGTTGCCCACTAAATAGTGCCATAATTTGGCCAATGCATGCATGATGGCCAACATCTCTTTATCATAAATAGAGTAGAGCTTCTCGTAATCTCTAAGCTTCCGACTCTCAAAATCTATGGGATGATTCCTCTGCATAAGCACGACTCCAATACCCACTCCTGATGCATCATACTCCAACACAAAGGGTTGGGTAAAGTCCGAAAAATCTAAGACGGGGCACGAACTCATGATGTCCTTGATTCTGTCGAAGACTACCTGTGCCTCATCTGTCCACTCAAAGGCCCCCTTCTTGGTCAAATCTGTCAGTGGGGCTGTCAACTGAGAAAAACACTTCACATACCTCTGGTAGTAAGTGCACAAGCCCATGAATCTTTTTAACTCTGTAGTGTTCCTCGACGGAGGCCAATCATGAATCGCTTGGATCTTGTCCCAGTGTACCTGCACTCCCTGAGCTCCAATCACATGCCCCAAATAGGGCATCTCTGTCAACCCAAACTCACATTTGGACAACTTCGCATACAACTCTTGTTTGTCCAATATTCCCATCACCTCATTTGGATGTTGGAGGTGTTCCTCCCAAGTGCGGTTGTAGACCAAAATGTCATAAAAAAAAACCAACAAATACTTCCTGAGCTGCTTGCTAAACGTGTGGTTCATGCAGGACTAGAATGTGGCCAGGGCATTGGTTAGCCCAAAAAGCATCACCAAGAACTCATAGTGCCCATAGTGGCACCTGAAGGCTTTCTTGTACTCATCCCCCTCTCGCATCCTGATCTGATGATAGCCCGACCGTAGATCAATCTTTGAAAAGTATTTGGCCCCTCTCAACTCATCCATCAACTCATCAATCCGGGGTATAGGGTACCTGTTCTTGATGGTCCTCTTGTTGAGGGCTCGGTAATCAATGCACATTTTGAGGGTCCCATATTTCTTCTTTACCAGCACTACAGAAGAAGCGAAAGGACTCAAACTCGGTCTGATGTGGCCCATCGCCAATAGCTCCTTGATGGTCTTTTCGATCTCATCCTTATAGGCCTTGGGGTGCCTATACGGGGTGGTAATCATTGCTCCCGTACCCTCCTCTAACTCGATGGTGTGATCAAAGCCCCTGTCTAGAGGCCTACCTAAAGGTATATCACCAAATACCTTCTGGTGCTTCTTAAGCAAGGCCTTTATCTCTCTCGAAAAATTGGGCTCCCTGCCCTTAGGCTTCTGCACTGAAATCTGAAACTCTGCAACCCATGCAATATCGTCCTGTCTCATCATTGCCTCCATCTTCTTTGCGGTCACTACCTTGGGAGGGTAAGTGTTCATGCCCCTCAAAATCACTCTCTTGCCATCCTGTCCCTGGAACTCCATCTCCATAGTCTGGTAGTTAGTGGAGTACTTCCCTAGGGAGTATAACCACTGAACTCCCAATACCACATTGGTGTCAGGCACCTTCACCACGAAGAAGTTATCGGTAATGGTGTAGTTCCCTAGGCTCAATGTCATCTGTGGGACGTATCTAGTACAGTTTAGGGTGTTCTCCCCTGGTATGATCATTGAAAATACCTCAAAGGCTTCGGTGGTAATGCCCTTCCGCTCTACCAATGAAGCATCGATAAAATTGTGGGATGCCCCACCATCCACCAACACCGTTACTCTGTGTCCCTGTACTCCTCCCCTCATCCTGAAGGTATGAAACCTGGGGATCCCTGAGAGTGATGCTATAGTCCCCTGATTCTCCATCAATGCCTGCTTTGCCTCTGCCATCAGTGGGTCCTCCTCCTCTCCCTGTTCTCCTATCTCCTCATCCTCCCCGCTATCTGAGAAGACCTCTATGTAGTGTACCTTGGCCTTTCCTACACACCTGTGACCTGGTACCCATGGTTCCTAGCAACTGAAACACAACTTCCTCCTCCTTAGATCCTACCTGGTAGCATCATCCATCCTGTTCCTGCTTGTCCAGTTCCTCTGTGGTTGTCCTGCCTAGTTTCTCTGCTGCTGTCCTGTGCCATCCCTCTGTGGTGGTCCCCTGTCATTGAACTTCATGGGGAACTTTGGTCATGGGGTGAACTTGGGCTTGGGTACTAACTCCTGTAGGTCTCTAGCTCTGTTAACTGCATCCTGTAGTGAAGTAGGCTTATAAGCCTTCACCCATCCTCGAAGTGGCTTGGTTAGCCCCTCTATGAAAACATCACCAATCGGGCCTCAGAGATATCGGTGATGATCACTGATATCCTCTGGAAATATGATATAAAGGCCTCTGCCAAACCAGTTTGTTTCAACTGTGCCAAGTCTCTGAAAGACAACTCGGGATCTCTCCTATCAAATCTATGCATCAGTCTCCCTGTAAACTTAGCATAGGTGACAATGTGGGCATGTCCCAGAGTGGACATCCCGTGGTACCACCAGTCCTATGCCTCACCCTCCAAGTGTAATGTTGCCAACTTAATGGCATCGGTCTCCGCCATGGGGTTCAACTGGAAGTAGGTGTCAAGCTTCTGCACCCAAGCTCGTGCAGTGCACTTCGACGTCCCATCGAAGTATGGTAAAGTGAGTTTGCCCACTATGCGCTGCAACTCGTAGTTCTACGTGGGACCCCTGTTGAAGAACCTCGGTCTGTTTCTCCCCTTGAAGCTACAAAAATCGACAAAAGTCATAGCTTCTCTCAAATTTGGATCCATGGCCTTATACTCCTGGAAATAAGTTGCTAATGGCTCGTCCTGCTCTACCTTCCCTCTTGTACCTGTCTTCGGTGGTCCTAAGAACTTTGGCATGGTAGACCTAGGAATCTCACTGTAGTCATGAGGGCGGTTCTGAGGGTTGGTCTTGGAAGTGATCACCTCAATATGAGGTTTGTGTGTGTTTCCCCCTTCTTCCAGCTGCCCTCTCTTGCTGCTCTCCCCCCTTTCTTCACCATGCTTACTCCCTAGAGCATAATCTGTGATTCTTCCCATGAACTCTCGGGTCTCTCTCTAGCCCTCTGCAATATCCTGTAAGGCTTTCATAAGCCCTTTGATCAAACCATCTTCTCTGTCCTCTGTCAGATTTGCATTTTTCCCTGGAGTGTCCTCCATTTCTTCTTCTCTGCCCTCTACGCGTCTATACCTTATGCGCCTATAAGTGATGTTTTGCAGCCCTTCCTTAGTCATCAACGTCGCCCACAACTGGCCAAGATCATTCTCTAATACCACTAAAATATTCTAAGTTGTAAAAGTGGAAAAGACTACTTTATTTTGGTGTTGGACTTTCGTCAAACACTTTGCATGCTTCTGTATTTGCCTGCTATAGATAAATTTTAATTGGACAACGATATATTCCCTTGTTTTGTTTGTTGTCTATTGGTTTTGTGAACCCCTTATACCTCCCCAATGAAGTGCTAAGTGTAGTATTTTGACATTAACAAAACCCATAAAATAATGGTGACAAACAACCACATTTAATTGAGCAAATTCACCAAATGTTGACTGTTCTTTATTAAATAAAATTTCTGAATTAATGATAACAAAATGGAGGTGTGAATACCTCTCTCAACGAAGGGATGACTGATATATGTGACTAGAAACTTCACTTACGCCCAACAATGAAGGGATGCCATGTCTGTCCCACATTTTGATAGAAGGGGTCGGCCCCTGAATACACTGCTCAGCCAACTAATGGGTCGATCCAACAGCTACCTCTCAACCTTATCCCACTCATGCAGCATTGTATAGTCACCCAACAGTGGTCAAACCAACAACACACTCCTCTCTTGTCCCCCAGGCAGCCCCAATCACTGAATACACAACACCTTGGATGGAAACACGACCAGCATGGATAACACGCAGCCCCCCAGGGAAATGACGCTGCCTCAACAAATATATCTGCCCAGCTGCAAGGGAATTCTCCTAGGTAGAGGGAACTCGGCCCCAACAAGGAGAAACTCGGCCTCCACACAGAAACGTGTCCACACACCCAAAATCGCCCTTTCCTCCCAAATCTGCAACAAATTCTTTCCTCAATGAAGATATTCGAATCACACTGCCAATATCTGCAAATGAAAATCCAGAATGGCTTCTCCAATCTCCCGGCTAGGACAGATAGTTTCACTACCGAATCCGAGTGCCGAATGGGTTTCCAGCTGAAACCCTCGTTTGCTCACCGAGCTCATCTCCCCAAAACTCAATTTTGAAATGAAT
This sequence comes from Picea engelmannii, assembly GCA_009831015.1. NCBI lineage: Eukaryota > Viridiplantae > Streptophyta > Pinopsida > Pinales > Pinaceae > Picea > Picea engelmannii. The sequence goes on from ML776805.1 coordinate 53,484, forward strand.
ATCTAACAATACCTTTTCCCACCTTCAACTGTCCTTTTGTTCTTTCACTTTTCTTTTTCTCCATTAAAATATCCATTTAATTAATAATTGGAGAGAAATACCCTCAAAGAGGGGTTTAATATTAATAAACTCACTTTTCCTAAGTTTTCACTTTATAATTCGAAAGTGACTTTACCAATATCATTTCCCTAACTCATCCATCTAGTGGTTTACGGGAAACTATGTAAACCACCACGGTATTCTGATTGCCTAGGGAGAATGGGACATTACACGATAAGACTTCATCAACTTCAGGTTATGATCAAAGAAAAGACATGTCAAAGATCTAGTGCTTCAGATGTGACAAGTATGGACACATTGCAATAAATTGTCCTACCAGGAAGAGATAAAGACAATATGCTTCCACTGCTGACATGGATCCAAACCCACCTCAGAAAGATGAAGACATGAGAAATGAGGATTTCTTCCTATAAGACCAAATACAATATTGAGCACGATTGTATACTAGGGTAAGTTTTTGTACTACTTTCCTTATTTGATTAACCTGTAGTTGCTTGCATTCTAATAATGAAGGGTATTATCCCTGGTGTGGGAGCCCTCTTGTCTTGGACCATTATCCCTAGTACGAGAGTCCAAATTTTTTTGGTTGATTATTATCCTAATACAAGAGACCAACAAAGTATTGTAGATTCAATAGAGGACATGAGAAGACATGAGAAGACATGAGATGCCTCCAAGTTAAGAAAACGATAAAAGGAAGATATCTATCCTTTAGACTTCAGAGGGAGTCAAACTATTCAAGAAGAAGGAAGAGACAATACCTTCTCCCCTTCAACAGTTCAGAGGGAGACAACCATTATTCTAGTTGATCCAGTTGTTCCAGTTGATCTAATTGCTCCAGTTGATGTTCCCAGAGACATTGCAGTAGGCCATAAAAGACCTTCATGGGCTCGACAAACTCTGCATGAGGTAGAGGGATATGCATCTCCTCAAGGCACATTCTGAGAGAGCAAGAGACCAAAGAGATTTTCGAGCTATTTTTCAGCCATGAGCCACATCATTGATACTGAGCCTTCTTGTCATGGAGAAGCAACAGGTCAGCAGGTATGGCAAGATGCAATGGTAGAAGAGTATCATTCCATCTTGAAGAATGGTGTGTGGGATATTGTTCCAAGACCAGAAGGGAAGTCTGTAGTAACTTCCAAGTGGATCTATAAAATCAAGCATGCAGTTGATGGAAGTGTCGAGAAAAACAAAGCGAGATTTGTAGCTAGAGGATTCTCACAGGTGGAGGGAATTGATTATGAGGAGACATTTTCTCCAGTCACCTAATACACTTCCATCCATACTATCATTGCACTAGCTTCATCCATGGGTTGGAAACTACATCAGATGGATGTAAAGACAGACTTTCTCAATGGTGATATTGAGGAAGAAGTTTACATTGAGAAGCCAGAGGGATTCATGATACACGACGAGAAATCTTATGTGTGCATGTTGAAGAAAGACTTGTATGGACTAAAGTAGGCACCTCGTGCTTGGTACGAGAAGATGGATGGATTCTTGATGAGTTTGGGCTTTAGAAAGAGTGTTTTTGATCCAAACCTATATTATCATATTGTTGGTGACAAGTGCTTGATCTTGGTCCTGTATGTGGATGAATTATTCCTCACCGGTTCAGAAAGACTTATTGTTGAATGAAAGCGAGCATTGACTTTTGAATTCGAGATGAAGGACCTGGGTATGATGCACTACTTCTTGGGACTAGAAGTATGGCAAAGGACTGATGAGAATTTCCTGAGTCAAGGAAAATATACAGTAGAGATATTGAATAAGTTCAGTATGACAGGCTGCAAATCCATGCCTACATCGATGGTGATGGATTTGAAGAAAATGAACGATGCTTCTACTGATTCAAGAGAGATTGATCCACATTTATACCGAAAAATGATTGGATCTTTGATGTATTTGGTTAACACTAGACCTGATATATTCTATGTAGTGAATGTACTTAGTCAGTTCATGAGTCAGCTGAGATAGACTCACTGGATAGCAGTGAATCATGTATGGAGATATCTACGAGGAACAGTTGGATATGGCATGAGATATGCCTCCAGTGTAGACATAATTTTGCAGGGATATGCCTATGCAGATTGGGCAGGGAGTGCAGTGGACCGGAAGAGCACATACAGTTGTTGTTTTACCTTGGGGTCTGCCATGGTTTCCTGGTGTAGTAGGAAAAATAGGTCTATGGCCTTGAGTACCATAGAAACAGAGTATATAGTGTTGAGTGTGGCAGTCCGCGAAGCAGTGTGGCTTCACAAGGTCCTAAAAAATTTATTTCATCATGAGATGGATTCTACTATTATTCATTGTGATAACCAGAACTGTTTGAAGCTCTATGAGAAATCCGTGTTTCATAATAAATCGAAACACATTGAGATAAAATATCATTATATCAGAGACATGGTGCAGAGGAAAGCAATACACGTGTAGTACCTTCCTACACATGAGTAGATTGCAGATATCTTCACCAAACTGCTTGTCAAGACGAATTTCGAGTACTTCCGTGAGAGACTTGGCCTGGTGGAGAATGACTCCCTAGATGAGAGGGAGTGTTTATGATTACAACTTCTTGAGACATCCTCCAGGACACGTTCTCCTCTGAGACTGAGTTGATTTGACCTGTGAGAGAGCCCATGTGTTGGGTGTGCCCATGAAATTGGTGTGTCGTTCCTCTCTGGATTGAGATGAGACGATGTATGCCTCTGTGTGGGGTGAGGATGCTCATGAGATGGGTGTTTTTTTCCTCTTTGGACTAAGATGAGATGATGTATGCCCCTGTGTGGGGTGAGGATGCCCATGAGATGGGTGTGTCATTCCTCTCTGGATTGAGATGAGATGATGTGTACCCCTGTGTGGGGTGAAGCTGCCCATGTGATGGGTGTGGGTCAAACTCTGGACTGAGTTGTTATGACATGTGGTCTCTTTCCTTGTGGACTTAGTTGAGTCAGGCTTGAGATGGTACTCCAGATGATTCTCCTGTGGAATCAGTGAGATACAGATCTGTTGAGTAGGATGTCCCTGTGGCTGAGCACAGGTGGACGTGTCCCTAGTGGCTGAGCACTAGTGGACGTGTGGATCCCTTGCTATATTGTCTAAGAGTAAGATTTACCTGTAACCCTAATTGTGATGTAAAGGGTACAGGTTGGATCCACCATATGTGAAATATAATTAATGTTTATTGTAATAATTAATTATTTTTTGAGTTATTGAGGTCAGCCCTGTTGTGCCAATAGACACCACTTTTGGTCTGTCCATTGTAGTATAAACTAGCACAGCCACATAATTGTGGTTGATCAACGCCGAAAGGCTGATAAGATGAAAAAAATTCTTAAAAGAATATATTAAATTTTATTATTGATTAACAAATAAACGGTTGAGCTTCATTTATTTGGTGTTAATATTTTAATTTTTGTTAATCACTTACGTGGCAATCAGTTAGCTATCAAAGTAATTTTTAAATATGATTAGGTAAATGTAAAAAAGTAAACACATAAACGGATGTCTTTATAATAGCTAGGAAGTTAATGATTGAAATCACAACCATTTATTTTGTGTGACTACTAAGAATATTCCAGCCATATTTAATCCTGTCCATAGAAAAATTATTAAGCACTAAACCCCTATTAAATCTGCCTATTGTCAATAGGTGTACGCCTTTCGGCGTAATAAAGGTGATTTCCCCATTGAGGAAACACACAAGTCACTTGTCATTTGAAATTTCAGCAAGTACATTTCTAGGGATGAAGTGTGCACCTCTCTTGAGCGCAATTTTCAAGGTAGTAGAGCACTCTCTTGCATGCATTAGGGTTTCATGGTTGGAGGATCTTCTCTTGAGAATATAGCAAAGGATTGTTGGGTTTTTCTCCCTTGTTGAGAAGGGTTTTCCCGGGATTTTTCTTGTGTTCTTGTGCATGGTTATTCTTCTTGTGATATTGGTTATTGCAGGACTTGTAAATTGTGTAGCTACATTTGTTCATGGTTCAAGTAAATGCTAAAATGAAATAAACCTCATGCTTGAGCCTAGCATAGTGAAAATTCAACAACATTGTGTAGAGTAATAATTATTTTGCACAAAGTCTCCTTTCTTCTCACATTACAATGTTTAATAAAAAAATAGTATAGAGGCCCTTTTCACGTTAAAATAGTACATGTTCAATATTATGGTTGCTAATAGTTTATGGTTATATGGAGAATGTAATATTTTTTATTAAGTTCATAATCTACATTTTACAAGGTTTATTAGTTTATGTTAGCTATTATTGAATTTTAGTGATTTATAAAATTGTGTGATTTTTTATAAATCTTATTAGGTAAACTTTTGGGAGACCTTGCATATTTTTTAGCATCTTAGTTTAGTTAGAGGTTGTGCATGACTAGTTATCCACAAAGGTAGCATTTAGGGCCTAATCCTCTTGCTATCATCTTTAAAGCCTGTGTTGATCTAAGAAACACATATTTGGTGGTCCAAATCTCAAAATGTGACTGGTATGCGACTGATGGTCCAAATATTCCTTCATAAGAGATTATGTAATGCTATAAGTCCTTGTTCATTTTCCTTGGGCCATAGAAGAAAAATTTAGTGCCTATGACCCTTATTTTTGGCCTCAACTCATGTAATGGATAGGAGGCTCATCATCATTGGTGTGCCAAACCTTGAAATCATGGAAATATCATATTCACAAGAGAATGATTCATTTTGGAGGGATTGTGTCATATTTTAGGGAACAATGCATGGCACATAATCCCTAGAGGTACTATTTAAAGCTCAAGCTCCTAGTTATTAGCTCCAAATGATGTCCTTGGATAGAATATCCATCCTTGGTGCACCAAACCTCATAGTGAGGCTCATATTCCACCGATCAAGTAAACATTCTTTCCATAGGTCTTGTGTCATCATAGAATCTGAGTGATTGGTCCATAATATCTAAAAGTAATGCATACGACCTATCATCATAGTTTTTGTCTTTAAACCCTTTATTAGATGAGGATACCCATCCACAATGTGTCAATCCTCAAAATAAAGCTTATATGCCACTTGTGAGATAAGCTTCCTTATGGAGTGATTTTGTAATTATCAAGGCCTTGTGTATGGCCCATGAGCCTTAGAAGTAGTGTAGAGTTCCTAAGTCATCGACTCTTGGATCTAAGTCATGTCATTGGTGAGGCAACCAAACACTCGTGTGCTAAACTTTGAAATCAAACCCATATCTCACTCACGAGACAAAGGTTATGTTTGGAATGGTTGAGGGACCTATGCATGGCCCATGTGCCTTAGAACTATAATTTTTGGTCCAAGCCACTATTTTTTAGTGTCAAAGGATATCTTGGACTATGAGACCTATCCCTACTGTGCCAAACCCTAAAATTAGGTTCATATCCCATTTTAGAGCCAAAGATTACTTCTGCAATGTCTATGTTTGAGTCCATGGAAATCTCTATCCTATATAAGGATATATGTTCCTCCTTTTTATTCTCTTTGTAGCCTCTACTATGAATGATTGACTGAATCCTTTTCTATGTAACCCACATACAAGTACTCATATAACAATGCTATGGAAAAAATCCTTAATTCTCAGTGTCAACATTTTAGTTGGAATACAAGACATTGGGAATATGCTCCAACGACCAACTAAATGATTAGTTTTCTCCATGTGGTGATATTCAAAGGACTCTTGACTCAACCACAAGGTGATGGGAATCTAAATATGTGCTTTTTGGTGAGTTTTAGTGGCCAATTTATACAAAGTATAAGAGATTTGTCTTCTTCAAGTTGATTTTGAACAAAGTCATTTTCTTTCCCTCGACAGATAGACTCCTTTTCCCAAGTATCATTTTAGTGGGAAGATATTTCAATCATCATCGAATAACTTTATGATTGTAGTGTAACAATCGAGGCATACAAGTATCGCTATCAAAACTATCTCAACACACATGAAATTCTATATTATAGGGAATACTAGTAATATATTACATAAATTTTGGAAATATGCCCATTTCCTTTGAGGAACTATTATCTTTTGCACTTGCAAACAATGGATTATATGACTTCATATAAGGCAATTTTCAGAACAACATGAGAGAGATTGATTTCCTGCTACATTATTTCTTATTGAGTGTAACTTAGTTTCATATATAGATTGTTTCTGAGTAGTAGTCACATTCTCTTCCTGCAGAATATGGATATATGGCCATAACCATGAACGTGTATATTTATTGTAGCATCAATTAGCTAATAACACAAATTGGCATGGAACACCTCAAAAAATGGCACCCTTCATAAAATTATACATTTCATTTTGTACCATTACCCCATTGATTGCACCATAATTGTTCCCATGGATGCATGGATGTCCAACTTAATGCATACAATATATTATGGAAAATGAACATTTTAGGAACTCTCTAATATAAAAAATTAATACCTAGTTACAACGCATAATACCCAGCTATAGTGCACATTTGTTCACTACACAATGCATACAATATATTATGGAAAATGAACATTTTAGGAATTCTCTAATATACAAAATTAATACCTAGTTACAACGCATAATACCCAGCTATAGTGCACATTTGTTCACTACACTATGGCCTTGGACCAATCCTAGAGAATTCACAGGGTTGTTCTTTCTTGAACTGAAGGTTCTACATCAGTTGATATTTTCACCAAATCAAGGAATAACAAGGGGTGACTAGGAAATGGAAAAGTAAACCAAATGAGTGAGAGGTCTATTTAGGAAATGAATAATCCACTAGGTTGAGTTGAGTCATACAAGAAAGGGGGAATTGACCTAGCTATGAGAAATTGTCCTAGGGGATGAAATCATAGTCCAAGGAAGGAAGAATTCACCCACAAACAAGAATTTGACAGAGAGATATAGAATGTGTACAACCTCCAAGGAAGAGAAAAAAGATAGGTAGTTGTCCAATGGCCTAAATAGGGAGAGATAGGTTCTAATTACTGAATACTAGGGATTGAATTATATTTTTTAACTACACACTTGCAACAAATAAATATTGAGAGCCATTGATCTCTACAAACAATTGAATGGATGGTGGGTGTCATATAGCTATTTTAATTAACCAATTAAATGGCATGAAAAAATTGTAGACAACCATTAAAATCCTCTCATTTTGAAACTTTCATAGGATTCTATTAAAATGAAGCTTGACTAACAACCATTAACACACATGAAACAACACTAAAAATGTGAATAAGAGGATCATATACCTCACACATAAATTATACAACAAAAAATTATTGAAAGATGTTTTAAATAAGGATATTTTGATACCCTGGAAAACCAAATTTGAATGGGGCTTAGTCTTTCATTCCAACAATCTTGGGTTACAATGCTTTCATATCTCTCTATGCCTCTTCCTTTTTTGGCCAAAAGACCCATTGAGAGTGACAGTGAAGGAATAAATAGGGAGATTTGGGGGAAGGTAAAGGCCAACATAGATGACCCTTCATTTCCCATTCCTCAACCTTTCTCTCCTCTCCTCTCCTATTTTTTTCTTTTCATTTAATTTTTTTTTCCTCTAACATTTGTCTCATTCAAATTTTACATTTGATTCATTTTACAATGTTTTCCAACCTTCATAAGTTGTCGAGTTAATCTCCTAGGTATCTAGTCTTACAACCATACCTGGGTTTAGCTCCATTTCATATCACAAGCCCCTAAATTTTGGCTATGAAGCATGTTTTGGGGGAGGAGACCCCTCCTATTGTGCCAAATCTTCTTAGGAAAAATATTCCATTTGAAGGGAAAGTCTTGCGCTTTAGGTCCATGTTCATGGCCTATGTTCCTTTTAAGTATCTTGTTTAGGGCCCATGCCACCAAATTTCATCCTTGATGTCTTAGACTAGGATATACAACCTTCCTTGGTGTGATGAACCATGATCAAGAGCATATCCCACTCTAAGACTGAAGATTCAATTAAGAGGATTTATATCATGGTTGGGGTCCTCATTTATAGCCCATATGCCTTAAAAGTATCTCCTTTGGTGCCCAAACCATTACATTATTTTCCCTAAAGTATGTTTTGTGGAGGAGACCCTTCCCTAGTGTGAAAAACCCTATAATCATGCTTGTATCTCACCCCTGGGAAAATATACTATCTAGAAGGCCTATCTCATGGTTTAGGTCCCTAATCATGGTCCACATTCTTTAGAATTGAGTTATTTTAGGACCTTGTTGAAAATAAAGATTGTCTTACAATCTTTGAGTCAACCTCACGAGGATAAACCCCCTTTCATTTTTAAAGAGGTGGTATCTTCAAATGCAAAGAACACCTGAGAAAGTACTAGGTATCTTGTAGAAATTACATATTTAAAATATATGTTACAATATTATAAACCAAAAGAGTATGCAGTAAAATAAGACGACATTTCCATCACAACATTCATCAGAGTATAACACAATATTCAGTGAAAGTGAATATAAAGTATGGACCACATATGACAAAGGACTTTAAATGATCATTTCATTAAACACATATAATATTCCGATAGACATGCATATGAAATCTCATGCTTAAATTCAAAGTCTTGAGATATAAATAATGTTATGTCCCAAATTAGTTCTTTGGGAACCTAAAAAATAATAGATGTCTTTAAATAAACAAAGAGTTTTGTATTTGATTACAAATAAAAGATTGCATTTTTCCTTCAAAGAGGACTGGGATGGGGCTCCCGCAGACCATGAAATGAAAAAGACCTAGAAGACACAAGAAAAATTGTCAAAGATCATCCTTAGGTTTCAAATATTACTGGGAGTGGAAAGGAAATATGACAAATGATTGTATAAGAAAGGATAGAAAGGAAGAGAATATGGTTTCTAATTGACTCATTGTGATGGAAATATTTTGAACCTTTACTTTCTTGTTTATGCTTCTTTTGTATATGTTTATTGGGTTGGAGGTGGTATAATTGTTGTAACATCTTCATGTTGATCTGTCTTGGTGATCTTGATTAGGGATTTTCTTAGCCACTCTTTTATGTATTCCTTCATTAGGGCCACCATGACCTCATGTTTGGTCTTTATCTAGAACAAATCATTCTCCATTTATCTTAGGTCAATACTCAATTGGTGCAATGTGTTGTCAATGTCATCATTCTTGTTAATATATCGGACTAGCCACCTTTCAACTTCATCTTAAGAGAATTCTATTGAACCGATGAACTCACTCACCCATGAAACTTTTAATGCTTCAAGTTCTAGTAATTTCTCTTTAAATAAAAGCGGTGTATCCATTAATAAATTTGGGCCGTCGAGTTCCTTTGTGAGATCAACAAATTTTAAGAAAATGTCACCTCTTTTACTTTTCACAACATATAGCTCATTTAGCATTTCTCTTAAAATTTAAATTATTTTCAACCAACAAGCATTGATTTGTTTCATCCGAATATTAGAGGGAAAATTACGTTCTCTTCTGTGGGTGTCACTTAAACTTGAAATTTTAGTCGAAAATGTTCCCACAACATCCTTGTAAAAACCTTTGTCGTTTTCTATATCTTTTTGGAGATATTATTTGAAATGCATAATGCTCGTTGAAAATCTAGTGGAGCTCTGTGTAAGCTCCCATATTTCTTGGATCAAATCTATTATTTTTTAATTCCATCTCCAACATACTTTCTTACTGCTAACAATAAACTAGATGAACCTTTCAACTTATTGCTACTTTCTGGGAAATCCTATAGGGTAAGTGCTAGCTGAATTATGGTTAATGGCTCAACAAACAATGGTTTTAGAATCAAGGTTGTCTCTAATTCCTTTATTTTTTCCTTTAAAAATATTTTTTCTTTTTTCTATATTACAGATGGATTCCTTTAATGCTCCTCTAGTTGCCTCATGAAACTGTACAATATTTGAAGGTGCAACCCCATGGAAATCAATTTTCGATTTCCATTTTTCAAATACTTTCTTATTTTTCATGTTTACCTTCTCTATTAACATTTTCTTGGAATTTCAATTGTAGGCATCATGTTGAAGTGTTACATACTCTTCTTCAAATATTTCTGGTTCTTGAGTGACTAGAGGCTCAACAATTTCTTGGGTTTCTAGCAGTCATTGTTCTGACCAGTTGGGTTCTTCAATAATTTCATCTACATCCATTGCCCGAGGAATTTCTTGAATTTCATGTACTTCTAGTCATGTTTTTTGGGTTTCTCTCTTTTTTTTTAGAAGAGGTATGTAAAACATGGGTTTTTTCAATATTTTTCTTCGTAGGTTTCTTGTCACTGCCATCATCTACTTTTTCGACATATGTTTTACTCATTTCCAAATGACTACTCCTTGGTTTTTTTTTGCTGGGGTACTTCTTTGTGAAAAAGTGGGGGAATTGGGGTTTTTATTTGTTACTTCTGTGCCTTTTTGTCGATAACACTCATCAGTGCTAACTAACTCTTCTACATCATTTAGGGCTTCATCAACTGAAGTCTCGGGGAGCTTTAAATTGTTCCCTCTTCCTTCTTTAAATTATTCAGACTTATTGAAATATGAAGAATATTCCACCAGGGACATATATGGAGAAATAATTAGGGTCAAAACCCTTAATGCATTCAACTTCAGTCAGGCCAAGTTGGACAAATTAACCTACAAGTTCATCCAAATGAGAGATATTATTTACAATAAATTCTCTGACTTTCTAGGTCAATGGGATGAACTGCTTTTTTTATTTTCTCATTAAATAAATGAGCCCAACACTTGTATTGTCTACATATTTCTATAACAAAGTGTCTGTCTGATACATAGAAATGGACTAGAAAGGGTTTCTCTTGGAAACATAATAACTTTATGATACTGAAATCCTCTATTGTTTCAAAAATTCCTTTCTCTGAGAGAATGGTGGCAGCCTTAAGTGACTATCTTGATGTGTTGGAACCAAAGATTAATTTTTTAAATTCATAAACAAAATTGTTATGGACTGGGTAGAAATAATATTATATCTCCATAAGGATGGATATCAAGAAAAGACTAGCTTCACCCTGAAGTCGAAACTCCTTTCCCTCGACAAGTCTTCAAAAACACGACAGTAGGATACAGAGAAGATCAAATAATATTTCATGTATAATTTTGGTTCCTTTTCAAACCACCTAGTTGAAATGAAATTTCATTGGAAATAACGTGGCCCCAGTCAATTAGGGCGTATTAATGAAAAAAAAGGTGGAGGATATAAATGATAATTTTTGGCACAGAGGTCATGGATTCCAAACCAATTACATGGGGAAAAAAACAAGAAAATTCCTTGTAGGGATACTTTAAGGAACTTACCTCAATCTTGGCAGCATTGGTATTAGTTCTTGTGTCAACCAAATATTTCTCAAGGAGCTCTTCTTCTCCTATTTGTTCCTTAAGGAATTCACTAGCTTCTTCACCCTTGAAATGCATGGTGGGATTCAAGAGTCATAGAATTATTCAAAAAACTAAAGGATCCAAGGATATAGGGTGTTTCCCTTGAACCTGAATTATTCTCCTTTATGAATCAAATTTATCCACACACCAAAGAACTAGCTCTTTGAAATATGTCACCTTCAGAACACAATAAGCCAAAGCTATGCTCGAGGTCCAGACCTAGTTTGTTTTCTTCTCAAAAGGAGGGAAGGCTTTGTACCACTTGTAAGCCTGTGACCACTGGAACTCGTAGTATTCACGTCTGAGAGTATTTAGCGTATCTCCACAATACAACTCTTTTCTCCTACTTGAAATTATTTACACTGCTTTCTATTCTTAACAATAGTTGGCACTAATGTCGATATAACATTTTACAACATGTCATATTAGTCCTTTATTTAATTTACCACGTATTTCCTTGATTATTGACCACCATAACTCTTATTTCAAAGTTTTCCACTTGCATGGTGAGATTTATAATTTATTACAAAGCTTTACAAAATATTCGCCACTTTATTAACGACAATATGTTCACACAAGCAGTGGCTGACATGGTGGGGAGAAATAAATGCGATCGGGAAATGGTGATGTGATGTCATAGAAGATGGAAAATGGTTAAGTATGGAAGTGCAAAAAGAGGAATGAAGAGTGAAATATGGTGAACAGGAGATTGCGGGATACGGGACACAAGACATGGAGAATGAAAAAGGTGAAAGGGAATGAATTTCGCATCCGCAATGAGAAAATAGACCAAGTATGGGAAAGTTCATTATGCAGGTCTCGAAAGTGAAAGGGCCATTCTTTAGAACGCATGACTGCGGGTTATGGGACACAAGAATGAAGGGAAAAAGGTAAGTGGAAGGGACGGGTGTCTCGCATCCGCATTCAAATAAATGGCTAAGTATGAAAAAGGTAAAGGGTGCAGTTTTGAGGATGTAGAGATATATGGGTCATTCTGAGTATTGTGTGATTGTGGGACAGGGACATGGAGAATTTATAGGACATGAATGTGTTGGTCTCCCGTAACAGGACTCCCGCATCGCTTGAAAAATGAGTAAGTGTTGGGATTGAAAAAGAAGAAAAATGACTAAGTATAGATACATGGGCTTGTAGGTCCGTGGACCTGGGAATTTGATAGTAGCCTAATACACAACCCACATTTGAAATGGGAAAAAGACTAAGGATGGTCATGTATGTACTAAATTTTATCAAAAAATGTGGATCAATAGGCCTAAGTCCCTAAATTTTGTCCCTAAAGCATGTCTTGGGAAAATAGACCCTTGCATGGTGAACCAAACCTTACAATTCGTTCCATATATATGCCCTATGTGCCCTCTAACTAACTCCTTTAGGGCCCAAGGAACTAGAATGCATTGGTACTCAAGGAGACCCATCCTAGTATGTTGAACCTCGTAATCAATTATGTATCCCACTCATAAACCAAATATTTCATTTAAAGGGCCTCTCTTGTAGTTTGGGGCTATCTTCATGGCCCATGTTCCTTAGAAGTAGCTTGTTTAGGGACCAATCCTTAGATTTTATCACCAAATCATGTCTTGTCCAAGGAGACCCTTTGCAAGTGCACCAAATCTTAGAATTAGGTCAATACCCTAATCTTAGGTCAAATATTCAAGTGAGAGGTTTGGAATTATGGCATAGGTCTATGTTAATGGACCTGAAACTTAAATCATCTCCTTTAGATACCAAGCCACTAGATTTTGGCCCTGAAGTATGTCTTAGGAGATAAATCCTTCCCTAGTGTGTTAAACCTAAGAAAAAATATTATATTACACTATTAGGCCAAAGATTCCTTCCACAAGTCCCATCTCATAGTTTGGGTCACACTGTGCATGTCCCATGTTCTTTAGAAGTAACTCCTTTAGGGATTGAGCCACTCGAGTTTGGCCTCAAAGTAAGTCTTGGGTGGGGAGACCCTTACTTAGTATGCTAAACCTTAGAATTCAGGTTATACCCCACCAATGGGAAAAAGTGTCCTTCCATAGGGCCTTTGTTGTGGTATGGGGCCCTATTTATCGCACATGAACCTTAGAAGTATTTTCTTTTGGGCCCAAGCCCATGAATTTTGACCTTCAAGCATGTCTTGGGCATGAAGATCCTTCCCTAATGCACCAAAACTTGGAATGAAGCTCCTATCTCACTCTTAGGAGAAATATTCCAAATAGAGGGGTTTATATTGTAGTTTGGGATACATATCATGTTACCTAATATGTATGAGTCCATAACTAAAAGGAAAACAACAATTAATGGAGGATTCAATGTAGGTTTTAAGTGTTACAAGAGTAGAAAAAATGATCAAAAACCTTTTCTAATAAAAATCAAGATCTTTTCATAGACTTTTGTGGATGTTTATTATAACTTAAATTTGGGTAGTCAGAGGTTTTAGCAGATTTTTTTTCACTAGTGTGCTTCCTGCAGTATGGCGCACCGATGTACCACTATTTAATATTCACTGATGCATATTATATAGTATAAAGAACCAATGCTTTATATATTGTTAATCACCAATGTATATAATGATGATGATGATGATTTGCATCCACTGAGGCCAACTTTAGTCTATCTAACCTTAAGAAAAATTGGTAAGGAATTACTTTAGAATTGGTTTGCTTTAGAATTTTATTTCTATACTTGAAAATATTGGACATAAGCTTTCATGAATCTCCATAGTTTTGATGAGTTAAAAGGTTAGGAATGTCAATATTGTAACACATTTTTTTATGTCGAGATCTAATGTGGGAATACTAAAAGGACATTCTAAGAGAAGGTTCTTTTCATATTCCTTCTTAGTATCACAAAGATGACATATTATCTCATCCCATGACATTTTAGGGATTGTTCAGTGCCATGTTTCAGTATTGAGCTTATGAGAGTTTGTAATTATTTTGACAATTCCAATTTTCTTCTTTATGCTAGTAACAATAGAAATATACTTTTGATCTTCTAGATAAGGGTTGATGACCTATTTATAGTATCTCAATTGTTCTTTATCACACCACAATTTCGACTTAAATTTAGATGCAATAATATTTTTAATTGTATCAATATTCTGTAGAGTGACCTCCTTCTCTATTCCTCAATTATTTAGACAAGACTTGGCATCTTTATGCCAACCTCTCTTAATCC
>ML776805.1:68139-95266 GCA_009831015.1 Picea engelmannii
CAATTTCGACTTAAATTTAGATGCAATAATATTTTTAATTGTATCAATATTCTGTAGAGTGACCTCCTTCTCTATTCCTCAATTATTTAGACAAGACTTGGCATCTTTATGCCAACCTCTCTTAATCCACATGTGGATTTGACTAGTGTTTGAAGCAATATTAGGAAGCTTCTTTCCTTTCATGTTAATTGTCTTGTTCTTATACATTAGGTACCTATGGAATAACCATAGTCTCAATGGGGGAAATCCATGCTTCTATGAGGAGGATAAGATAGGGTGCATTTCTTTTAATTTTAATATTATAAGTTATAAAATGCTTCTATATTTTCTCAATCTTTCTTTGCAATTATTTAGAGACGATGCAACCCCAAAATCCACATCCCTATAAGATAACATGAGTAATGAGGGTCTCAGAGAGGAGTTTATTTTTCCCCATAACCAAAAGTATATTGAATTACAAGTGTTTTGAAGACCAAAATAGGATTTTCACCATTCATTAATCCTTTTCTCAATGTATAGTTCTCATTAAGCGTATGGCAAAGGTCAAATCTAAGATATGTGTATGAAGTAACTTACTCTAATGTGTAAGTGATATTTTTGGATTTAATTTTCATAACCTTTGTTTTGTCAATGTTTACTATCATACCCATGCTGGAATATAAATCCGTGAGAATTCTAAGTTGCTTGTCAAGATCATAGGAACACCTCGGCATAAGAACAACATCATGGATGTAAAGAAGAAGGATGGTGACTATTCCAAGTAAATTAGCACCATCACAAACCATTTCTTCCAAGCATGACTTTAACTTGTCAATGCAAATGCCAAAAAGGGTTGGGGACATGGGATAACCTTTCTTAACTCCTATATTACAATTAATTTATTTTGACCAACGCTCAATGTTCCTAAAATTAGCAGTAACATTATCATGCAAGATTATTGCAAAAACTCTAAACTTAGATGGAACCTATATATCTTCTAATACATTCCAAAGGTTAATTCTATGTACTGTATCAAATGCTTTCCTAGAGTCAATGAAGCAACATAGTATATTGGTTTTATTATTACAACAATTTTCTACAATGATCTTAAGCATAACTAGGTGGTCCATGGTTGAATGTTAGCTTCTAAAACCCGTCTAGCCATTATCCCATTTTCACTTAATTTCTAACCACATGAGCATAGTCTTCTTTTCCTAAATAATTCCATATAACTTGGCTAAAAAAGGGATAATCCTAATGGTCATATAACTAAAAGGGTTGTTTTTATCCCCTTTTTTAAAAATAAGAAAAATGAGGCTTTGATTCCACAATTTGGGGAAGCCTTGCTTGATTATGATATTGAAGAATTTTTGAATGTGAAGGATGAGGACATGTACTCCAATTATTAGTATTTCTTATTGATAGCCTTCAATGTCCTCATCTTTCCTTTTTGCAAGTAGTTTAACCTCAAACTCTAGCTTCCAAAGTAAAAACCTCTTCCTTTCTAATAAGGCTTTGAATATTTCCCATGCAATTATGGGATTCATAAATCTTCTTAAGATATGAATTCTAGTATCTCAAGGATATTGCATTGTTTTCTTTAGTTTTAAGAGTTATAATTTACCTCCATATTTTTTTAGGATTGAAATTAGTAAGGCATAAAATATTCTCTTGATTTCTATTTATGTAATATCTTGTTTTTCCCTTTTAATTAGGGCTTTGTAACTATTTATATTGTCATCTTTTAGGGACTCTCTATAGGATTCCCTGATGGATTTTCTAGCATACTCTATTTATCAAACGATGCCTTGATCAATTACTAACACTTCCCGCCCTCTTTGAAACCAAGAAACATTATAAGGCTTAGGGTGTTTATATTTTACTAACACTAGCTTCTCTACCATATCTACCACTAAATATTGTTTGTACATCCAAAATCAATAATAACATGGAAACACTTATGCTCGTATATGCACTTCATCTGGAAAATACATTTTCTAGTCCATTTATCTTACTAGGTATTGTGTTGTTCCATTGTTGCATGCACACATCTCATTATTAAATTTCCCCTTCTTCGTAGTGTTGTTTTTTTCTTCGTTTATTCAGGGATAATTTTAAGGATAGAAGTTTATTTTAAAATGTATAAACCATGACGAATATTACTAGTCCTTCATGTGCAAAGTGTAAAATATTTGGCGATACTTTTGTAAAAATATTCAAAATTCTAAGGAGTTTATATAGTTTATATAAATTTTTGGCAATTTTTGAGGTAAAAGTTTTTATCTTGTAGAATTTGGGCGAATCATGTTTAGGAAAAAATGGAAATTACTGATTTTTTTTTTGTAAAAAGCATGGAAAAATAGCCCATGGTTGAATTTTATCCCCTAAAATTTCCCCTACTTCTATTTACCTCTTTGCCAATGCCTCTACTTGTGATAATTATGCTCGTCATTATCCTTTGTTACAATATGCTCTTTTTGTACATGTAAACTATGTGCCCTTCTTCTCCACACATAGAAACAAGGTTTACCGTGATTCTCTCCATGTTCACATCCACAAAAGCCACCTCTACCTTTACCTTAAACTCTATAATGTGATTTTTAATATCAAATATTATTAGAATTTTCACCTATTTTGGTCTTTACTTTCCTTTCAATACTAATTGGTATGCCTCTCTTGTACATAATATATGAAATTCAATTCATTTTGAATATGAAATTTCAAGTTGTTATTTTGGTCTTTACTTTCAATACTAATTAGTATGCCTCCATAACATAGTATATGAAATTCAATTCGTTTTGAATATGAAATTTCAAGTTGTTTATATATTTAAATATTCGTTGGTCTTCTAGTTCATATATATTAGTGTTAATAAAAGTTTTGTAAAATTCAGTGATGTATTGTTGCAGAGTATGTTCCCATGCCTTAAATTATGCACTTTCCTAGACAACATTTCGTTTGTTGCAGAGTATGTTCCCATGCCTTAAATTATGCACTTTCCTAGACAACATTTCCTAAAAATTTGCTCTCCATATTGTTCTAGGCTCGTATATTATTATTTAGAACCCATTCTTTCTGCACAAAATCCCATCACGGTGCAGCTTGTCTTTTCAAATTCATCGCTATTAATTTCTTTTTTGAGGTTATTTAAATAAAATAAAAATTATTTTATTTTATGAACAAATTATACATAACTTCTATTATAAATTGAACATTGCTTTAAAAACTGTCAAAGGAAATGTAACTATTTTGAGAATAGTGAAATGTATTATAATTTGGTATAATTATATGTGTAAGTAAATCCTTAGCGAATTATATTAAAAAATTATATTAAAAAAGTTGAAAAAAAAAGATATCATTAAATTAAAATAAAAATAAGGGGGTGGGGTGGGGAATATATTTAATCTTGAAGGATGAAATAAATTGAATATGCATGAGATTAAGGACACTATCCAATAATGAAACAAAGACTTTCATAGTTTTTCAAGGTTTCACATTGCTAAAAAGAGAAGGATGTGTCCCACTTAATAGTGATTGTTAAATCGTCCATCGTCATCCAATAGTTGGATAAGAATACTTGTTAACACGACATCAAGTTATCCCTTTTAACATAGATGATTATCTCTTTAATTCTCATTTTTGCAAAAAAAAAAAAATTCTCAAGTTTTAAGAACTCAAAATGGAATGGTAGATGCATAATCTAATCCAGGGATGCAACTAAGGGAAGGCATGGTTAGAGTTAATGGGGGGAGGGTGCTAACCTTCACACCCCTTCCACGAAATATCTTGCATTTAATTTGAAGGACCATGCATATGTGTTCCATCATGCATCTTAGAAATTACATGAAGTTAATTTCCTAACCTGCACCACATCATATCATACTCAATCCGTCATGTAAACATATGAATTATACCAACTACTTGTTGGTATTTTCATGCAGTTTTAATATGGAAATAGTTCTAGAAAGACTTTGGGGGATCCACTCTTGATATCTTCAATAGAGAGAAGGTGATTGTGTTTGGAGGGGCTTAGGCCAATGCAAGCTTGGTTGGACTTTGTGTTGGTTTTTCCTTATTTACAGAGCATTAGTTTTACTAGTGTTCTTTTACTTCATTACCATTAACATATATATCATGTACTGAGCAATAGCAACATAAACAAGAGACAAAAAATAACACAAAATATTTATCCCGGGAAAACCTCAAATGGGGGAAAAACCCATAAACCTTTCTTAGATAGATTATGTTCACAAAGCAAGTCCAATAAGATAAACACTAGCATAAGTGATAGATTAACTAGAAAAACCACCCCAGTTGTAGCAGTAACACCATACAAAGGTAGCACACCTCCTCAAGGAGTAGCACACAAGAGAGAGATAGAAAAAGACCAAGCAATAATAAATTGTGCAACTGCAAATACTACGTCACCTCCTCCAAACTTGCGCCTTGATTTTGTGTAGCTGGGAGAGTGTGAGTGAGTGAACACATGAGCCAACATGTCCTCTATTTATAGTCTTCCTGGCCACTAGACAGGGCCAACTTCTCTTCTGGACATGTGTCTTTTCATTATTCCTTTATTCTTCTGGGCCGACTTCTCTTCTAGGGTATTTCAATATATTTTCAATGGATCTCTTGCTTTCAGAATATTCTCTACATCTAAGAAAGGTCATCTAGGAGGGAAATATCCTCCCGCAGCTACCAAAACATCAACACTCCCTATTGTCTAGGGAGGCATCTTTCACGATGTCTTCATCTGTAGTCCACTGACTACTCTGTAATCTTCTAGCAGACGCATGACTGCTACAATGCCTTTAGTAGCTCAAATCATCAGTCACAGTCTTTGTGATCAAATGATAGCACACAAAGCTACATCCAAACGATTTGGTAATCTCCATGACAATCAACTAGTAGCACACAACTACTACAATCTCATCCAATAGATCACAACTATTGGCAAGTAGTAAACAACTACTATCCAGTGACACACAGTCACTTCCAATGGAACACATCCACTATAGTAGCACACGACTACTGTCCAGAGTCATACAGCTTCCGCCAGTGGAACACATCCACCAAAGTATCATGGAGCTACTATCCGGAGTCACAAAACCTCCACTAGTGGAACAAATTCATCGTAGTAGAACATAATTGTTGTCCAGAGACACACAGTCTCTGGGAGTGGTACATAACCACTAAAGTAGCACACAACTATTGTCCAGGGTCACACAACCTCCGCCAGTGGAACACATCCACCGTAGTAGCACACAACTACTATCTAGAGACACACAGTCTCTGCCAGTGGTACACAACCACTGGCATAGCACACAACTACTATTTGGAATCACATAGTATTTGCCATAGTATTACAACCACGTGTGTGATGTTTCTTCTCTCAGCAGGTACAACAATTCATTTCTCCCTCAATCAACTCATGTGACTGATCCAGGGAACCCTTGGCCAGAGAGGTTAGCCAACATGGGAAGAAAAAACACACCTCCCTCTCAACTAGGGTGGACATTCAATAACACTCCAAGCTTGTCTCTGAAGTACTCATACTTCACTCTTGACAAGGGCTTGGTGAGGATGTCTTCTATCTGCTCATCCATGGATATGTATTAGAGCTCCACAACTCCTCTCTGTACCATGTCCCAGATGTAATGATATTTGATCTCTATATGCTTAGATCTATCATGGAATACATGGTTCTTGTTAAGCTTCACACACTTTTATTGTCATAATGTATCAAAGTTGGCTCCAATTCTAGATCAAATATCTCGGTGAACAACTTGTGAAGCCACACTGCTTCATGGCTTGCCACACTTGCGGCAATATACTCTACTTCTGATGTACTGAGTGCCACTGATGTCTGCTTCCTACTCAACCATTATATCATGCTTGATCCCAGACTAAAACAACATCCATAAGTACTCTTCTTATCCACTGCACTCCATGCCCAGTCAGAATCTGTATATCCCTACAGTTCCACATCTTCACTTGAGATATATCTCAATCCATATCCAACTGTACTGTGAAGGTACCTCAACATATGATTTGTTTCCATCCAATGTACCTGTCTAGGTTCAACCATGTGTTGACTCAAGGTATTTACTGCAAATCATATGTATGGCCTAGTGTTAACCAAGTGCATCAAGGATCCAACCAACTATTTGTACATCATGGGATCCACCAAATCTGAATATTTGTCACTCAACAAATTCAGATTTATTGTCACAGGTGTGGTCATGGACTTGCAGTCCATCATCCTGAATTTCTTCAGGATCTCAACAGTATATTTTCCTTGGCTAAGGAAAATTTCATCTAATCTATGCTAGACTTCCAATCCCAAGAAGTAATGCATCGGACCTAGATCCTTCATCTCAAACTCTGAAGCAAGCTCCCTCTTACACCCATCAATGAGCTTCTTGTCCCCTGTTAGAAACATGTCATCTACATATAGAACCAAGATCAATGGGAATCCATCCTCAACCTTATAGTAAAGGTTAGGATCTGCCTTACTCTTGGTAAATCCCAAGCTCATAAAATATCCATCTATCCTGGCATACCATGCCCTAGGTGCTTGCTTCAACCTGTACAAATCCTTCTTCAGTCTACACACATGGGATTCATTCCCATGGATCATGAAGCCTTGTGGCTATTCCATGTACACTTATTCCTTTATTACACCATTCAAGAAAGCAATCTTGACATCCATCTGGTGTAATTTTCATTCCATTTAAGAATCAATCACAATGATTGATCTAATGGAAGTGTATTTTGCTACAGGAGCAAAGGTTTCGTCATAGTCTTCTCCCTCTTTTTGAGAGAGCCCTCTAGCCACAAACCTTTCCTTGTACTTCTCTATGTTGTCATATGCAACATGCTTGATCTTGTAGATCCATTTGGAAGTCACAAATGATTTCCCTTATGGTATCAGAATGACCTCCCATACATCATTATTCATGGTGTACTGATACTCCAACATCATGGCATCCTTCCATTCTGGCTTCTCACCAGCTTCTTCAAAAGTGGAAGGTTTTGAATCAATGATGTTTCTCATTAATGCCACATAGTTGGAAAAATAATGTGGTCTCTTACTCTCTGTAAAGGAGCCTTTGGAAGCTGCATGTCCTTCAGCTTCATGCAAGGTGTTCCGAAGCCAAGGTAGTCTCTTCCTGGTAGCCACCTCTTCTTCAGGTAGATCTATAGGTCTTTCTGACTCTACCATATCATTCTAAACTTCTAGGATGGTTTCTTCAGGTGTAGAGTCTACCATGACTGCATCTTTGGGAGCCTATTGCTCTATTCAATCCTCATCTATGTGAGATTCTCTTGATCTTCTAAAGGCTTCATCTTCATCAAATGTTACATCCTGGCTGATCTTGATCCATCTCTTCCCTAGAGTGTAAATTCTATAGTCCTTCGAAGTATCACTGTATCCAACGAATGTGCCCTTCTTTCCTGAAGGTTCCAATTTATTTCTCTTTTCCTTGGGAACATTTATAAACAATAGACAACCAAAAATCCCCAAGTGACTGACTTCTGGCTTCTTTCCAGTGAACACCTCTTCAGGTTTCTTGTTCCCCAATATCTTATGAGGGCTTCTGTTCTGCACGTATATAGTCGTACTGGATGCTTCTACTCATAAGTGCATGGGTAGGTCCTGGTCATGTATCATAACATTTTCTGCTTCTATGATGGATATATTCTTTCTTTCTGCAACCCCATTCTGTTGGGGGTTATAGGGAGTTGTAAGCTCCCTCTTACTCCCTACTTCTTGGAAAAAGTATTTAAACTCATTTGAGGCGTACTCACCTCCATTGTTAGATCTCAAAAATTTAATCTTCCTCTCAAAGAGATTCTCAACTAAATCTTTGAACTCTTGAAACTTGTTAAGGACTTCATCTTTTGCTTTCAAGAAGTAGATCCATGTCTTCTTGGAATAGTCATCTATGAACAACACATAGTATACAAATTTTCCAAGAGATGGCACCATCATATGTCCGCATACATCAGAGTGTATGATGTCCAAAATACCTTTGGATCTTCTATCACTGCTTGTAAAGCTTCCCTTGAAATTATTTCCAAGTGCACAACCTTTACATACTCCGTCATGGTCTATCTGGATTTCTAGTAGACCTGTAACCATTTTTCTCAAAACTGGTAATGCTCTATAGTTCAAGTGATAAAGACTTCGGTGCCATAGTTCACTAGAACTAAAACTATTGTGTACAATGGATTTTTCTTAGTGTCCCTTAATCTTATACAATCCTCCCTCTCAGACACCAATCACGATGGATTTATTTATGCTTGAATTCTTGGGCCATAGAAGGACTTGGCCATCCACAAAAGATACCCTAAAACCTTTATCTTCTAAATCTGAAATAGATAGAAGATTATTCTTTAAACCTTGTACAAATAATATATCTTTAATTGAAAGAGGGTTACCTGAGTCACGTTGTAAGAAAGATTCTCCAATTCCTTTGATTGCATACTTGGAATCGTCTCCAAGCACCACTTGAAGTGAGGAGTCCTTTTATGTTAATTTTGATAGAGAGTTTTTGAATCCGTTCATATTCTTGGAAGCACCGCTATCTATGAGCCAATTATTACTTTGTTGAGTGATGGTTCGAGTGAGTGCTAAAATGAATACAAATTCTTCATCTTTGGGTTTGTGTTCTTCAACATCAGCTACATGTGCATGGTGATTCTTCTTCTTTTCCTTCTCATGTTTGTGAGTAAATTGTGCAGCCTAATGTCCCATCTTCCTGCAATTGAAGTATTGAACCTTTGTCATATCCCTCTTACTTGTGGCTTCTTAGACTTCCTTGGACTTCCTTATATTTCATTTCTCTTCTTCAATGTGTTGCAAGTGCTTGGTTTTCCTCATCATATACCTTTTGTTTCTTGGACATCAATCTAGATTCCTCTTGAGAGAAATCTACCCATAACTTTTCAAACTTGGGTAACTTCTTTCTTTCACAAATTCCTTGGACAAATGGGTCCCAAGAGGTAGAGAAACCATTTAGCGTAGTGGTTACTAGTTCAACATCTTCTATTGGATGTCCAATGGCTGCTAACTGGTCTTTGATCCGTGAGATATTTGTAAATAATTTGGCTATCGTCTCTGACTTGTTCATAGTCACATTTATAAGTTGGTATCGTATGGTAATATTTCGACTGGTGTTATTTCTTTCATAGAGTCTGGTTAGGGAATGAAACATATTCTTTTGCAGTATTTAGTTCTGATACATTGGGTATCAGGTGATCCTTGATTGATTCTATTGAGATCCTCTTGGCCTTGACCTCATTATTCTTGAACTTTTACTTTGCTTCTTCATCTTCGAGTTCTGGAATCATTTTCTTGACGTGATCCAATAATTCATTCTCTTCTAGAATGAGTTATATTCTATGCTTCTAGGATCTGAAGTTATCTACTCGATCCAATCTGTCTTCAACTCTCATATTGGTTGACATTTTTGTCGGTAGAAACCCTAGCACTGAAAAACCTTGATTTTTCAAACTTTACCAAACTACACGTTGAGAGCCAGGGGGTGCGCTAGGTTAGGGTGCACTGTTCTGTGAAGGAATTATTCCCAATGTCTTTGGGATGGTTCTCAATGAGCTTGAAACAATATTATAGCTGCAAGGTGTTGTAAGGTGACGTTGTAGTGATCTTTCCTTCCAGTGGTCAAAATGTTCCGAAGGTAACCAACTCTGATACCATGTTGGATTTTCCTTATTTACGGAGAATTAGTGTTACTAGTCTTCTTTTACTTCATTAAAATTAACATATATATCATGTACTGATAAATATCAACATAAACATGAGACAAAAAAGAACACAAGAGATTTATCTCGGGAAAACCCAAGATGGGGGAAAAACCCAACAACCTTTCTTAGATATATTATGTTCACAAATAAATTCCAATTAGATCAACCCATGCACAAGAGATAGCTTAACTAGAAATACCACCCTAGCTGGAGAATCAAGTGGACTCAAGTAGGTATATTTTTTAGCTTCCATTTTTTATAATTATAGTTACTATGTTTTGTAGAGTTATAGTATTTCTTTCTTAGTCCGTACGATAGTATAGTTGCCAAGACTGCTTATTTTGAATAATGGTAGGTTGTATTATAATTTTTTGGAAGGACCATTTTGTTTTATTGTCATCTAATTGTGACCATTACTCTATTTTGTATTACATTGTTGTACAACGCAATGCCAGTTTTCTCTAATACAAAATCTAACCATCCTTATGAGAAAAGCAATATGATAATTAAATAAATCAACATAGATTCATCTTAACTTCAATTTTTTAAGCACTAATAAATTTATACTTTAATTTATTTTTTATATTTTTTAATATTTCATAAAATAAGATTAAGATGGATTTATAACATTTTATATGAAAAATACATCTTTCATTTTCAAAATATTTATAATTTTATTAATTTTCATAGCTTATTAACATACTAAAATAAAAAAATAAAAACTCTTTAGTTTTTCCCCAATATTTTAACACACAAACAAACATACATATTTTTGTGGATTCTAATATTATCATTACATGTATATTATGATTGTACTTTAGTAAAACCATTTTACCATTTTATAATTAATATTTATTTTAAAAAATTGGTTAGGGTTATTAATTGTAACTACATAACAATAGTTACATTTAATTTTGTATAATACTTGTTTTTTTACACAAGATATCCTTTGTCTACACATTCCAATGTTCAAAGAAATTCTTGGTAAAGGTTTTTTTTTTTTTAAGTTAAAATAGTGCATGCTAAATATATTGTAGCTATTAGTTTAGGGTTACATGAAGAATGTAAGATTTTCTATTAAGTTCTTAACCTATGTTGACATGGTGCTATTAGTTCATCTTAACTATTATTGAATGTTAGTGATTTATAAAAAATTGTGTGTTTTTCACATATGTATTTAGAGATTTTATGGGGTAAATTTTGGGAGGCCTTATATTCTTGGTTCCAGGCTTGTGCATGGCTAATTATCCATATAATCATAGTTTATATCCTAATCCTCTTGTTATAATCCTTGAATCTTGTCCAAATGTTCTTTCATAAGGGATTTTTTCATGTTATAAGTCCTTATGCATGCCCCTTGATCCATAGAAGAAACATTTAGGGAAGACAACCCCTATTTTTGCCTCAAATCATGTCAAGGGATATGAGACTTGTCATTGGTGTGCCAAACTTTGAAATCAAGGTGATATCATGCTCATGACCCAATGATTCTTTTTGGAGGGATTGTATCATAGTTTGGGGCACAATTCGTAGCTCATAAACCCTAGAAGTAGTGTTTATAGCTCATGCCCCTAGTTATTACACCCAGACAAAGTCTTCAGATAGGAGTCCCATCCTTGGTCCACCAAACCTCATAATGAAGCTCATATTGATCAAGGAGGATCCATAACGCTCATAGAGGTCGAGGAGGATCTGAAACGCTCACAAAGGTACAAAAGGATTAAAAAAATATCAAAATACAATCGTCTCAATTGCTCTCTAAAATGCCATCAATGTGTAGAGCTCGACGATATCTTTCCAATGGTGAAAATATCGCCTCAAACATAGTTCGTATTCAAAAGTTATGGATAGTCAAAGTTCAAGTCAAACTAGGGAAAAAGGAAAAAAAAAGGTCAACAGAGTCAAGGGACACGTGTCACCATTGCAAGGGTGACACATGGTATGACCGTACAACCATACTATACATACAGGTGGATGAATCATGCCTTGACATGTGGCAGACAATTAGTGTTGTGGCAGGGGATGTGGCAATTCATATAGTTCAAGTAGACCAATTATGTATTAACAAGTGGAAAAGATATACCAATGAGAGGTTGCCACGTGGAAACCTCCCATTGGCCATTAATGGTTAGGTTTATCAAAATTATAGGAGTCGATGGGGTTGAACCCATGACCTCCCATAAATTTACACAAACCTCCATTACCATTACATCATCATATTAGTGCTTACCAACATATGGCGCCACATATACTTAATCTTGGTCAAAGGTTTATTCGGTGGAGAAAGGGGCCGAGTGATAAGCCCCTAGCCCATGGTTTATATGTTATCCCATATAACCATAACCAACACCATATTCCACACAACCGGGTATTAAAACTTTGGTTAAGAAACATCCCACGTATATACCATAAGTTACAACAAAGCATCAACAAAAGAGGGGATCGTGGGGGATGGAACCTGCAACCTTCCCCATATAGTACCATGCCATAACCGTTGCACCAAAGAATGGGGTTTGTTATGGAACCCACCTAACAAACCTTTATTGGCAACCAATAATTCCAAAGGGAGGTTAAGAGGCCCACACCCTATTTAATGGCATGTGGACCAAGGAAAAGGACACACACAAATGCAATACGATGTCTCAAAGTTCATGCTAGAGGGTAATTATACTTATAGGCTACATCATAATGCATGACACAAGGTTCCGACATAGAATTTTATGAACTTTATGTTCGACAACACCGGTATTCCAACAGAGGACGAACACCTTCAGTATCGACTCACATAACCAGATCAAAGATCAACACACCGATGTTTTCACATGGTAAAACTCCTACGGGGAAACATCCATGGCCCTAGTCAACACAACCACTTGGAGTAGTTTATTAATGCAAAGAAAAAGATTACAAAGATATTTTACAAGAGAATTTATCACAATAGATCATCGATAAATGACCCTCCATGCTCTTTAAATAGAGATCATGGACCAATCGGGTGTTAAGCCATAGATCAGTGGCCATTAAGATCGAGGAGAGTATGAATCGTCAGATCACTCTATGTCGGGAACATATCGTGACCGTCGTATTTCCTAACTACAAATGCATACTAATGCATACTAAAGAAACACACTAGAAAACACACTTTTACCTAATGACACAATAGACCAAGTAGATCTTAACTAACTCCTAAGTGTCTAAATATCCTAACACTTTATACTCATTTTTATCGAAATTTCGCAAGGAATTCGAAAGCGTACTATGTTTATGAGTTTGAGAAATGCAGAAAAAGGTCATTGTAAAACACAAGCATTTGAGCATTAATAAAGAGATCTCTATTGGAAGCGGACCTGGAGACATAGCCCAAATTGGGTGAAATCCGTTATCAAACTTGTGTACGTGATTTAATATTGTTGTTCTATTTTTGCTTATTTGCAAGTTGTTTATCATTAAAGTGTATTTGGATAGATAAGTATTTCACATGTAAATTACAAACAATCAAACGATCATTTTTATTTCAAAGATCAAGTAGATGTTACTATGTTTTAAAGATTAATAAGCATCTAAGTGTTTTTCGGATCAAGTTGGTATTAGAGCGAGGTTTGAAAAGTGTTTATGAGTGAATTCTTACAAGGTCCAAATCCAAGGGAGGAGAAGGAAAAATTACAAGTTACAATGCAGAGATTGGTGCAAGAAGTTTCATCTCATATCTCACTCTCAGGCAAACTATTCCAAATAGAGGGGTTTATCTTGTAGTTTGGGATACATATCATGCTACCTAATATGTAGTCCATAACTAAAAGGAAAACAATAATTAATTGAGGATTCAACGTATGTTTTAAGTTCTACAAGAGTGGAAAAATGATCAAAAACCTTTGCTAATAAAAATCAAGAGCTTTTCATAGTCTTTTGTGGATATTTATTATAACTTAAATTTGGGTAGTCAAAGGTTTTAGCAGAGTTTTTTTCACTAGTGTGCTTCCTACAATATGGTGCACCGATGTACCATTATTTAATATCCACTGATGCATATTATATAGTATAAATAGCCAATGCTTTATTTACTGATAATCACCAATGTATATAATGATGATGATGATGATGATGATTTTCTTCCACTGAGGCCAACTTTAGTCTATTTGACCTTAAGAAAAATTGGTAAGGAATTACTTGGTTTGCTTTAGAATTTTATTTCTATACTTGAAAATAATGGACATAAGCTTTCTTGAATCTCCATAGTTTTGATGAGTTAAAAGGTTAGGAATGTCAATATTATAACACATTTTTTTATGTCGAGATCTAATGTGGGAATACTAAAAGGACACTCTAATAGAAGGTTCTTTTCATATTCCTTCTTAGTATCACAAAGATGACATATTCTTTCATCCCATGAAATTTTAGGGATTGTCCAATGCCATGTATCACTATTGAGCTTATTAGAGTTTGTACTTATTTTAAAAATTCCAATTTTCTTCGTTATGCTAGTAACAATAGAAATATACTTTTGATCTTCTAGATTAGGGTTGATGACCTATTTATAGTATCTCATTTTTTCTTTATCACACCACAATTTCGACTTAAATTTAGATGCAACAATATTTTTAATTGTATCAATATTCCATAGAGTGACCTCCTTCTCTATTCCTCAATTATTTAGACAAGACTTGGCATCTTTATGCCAACCTCTCTTAATCCACATGTGGATTTGACCAGTGTTTGAAGCAATCTTAGGAAGCTTCTTTCATTTCATGTTAATTGTCGTGTTATTGTACATTAGGTACCTATGGCATAACCATAGTCTCAATGGGGGAAATGCATGCTTCTATGAGGAGGATAAGATAGGGTGAATTTCTTTTAATTTTAATATTATAATTTATAAAATGTTTCTATATTTTCTCAATCTTTCTTTGCAATTATTTAGAGACGATGCAACCCCAAAATTCACATCCCTATAAGATAACATGAGTGATGAGGGTCTCAAAGAGGAGTTTCTTTTTCCCCATAACCAAAAGTATATTGAATTACAATTGTTTTGAAGACCAAAATAGGATTTTCACCATTCATTAATCATTTTCTCAATGTATAGTTCCGGTTAAGCTTATGGCAAAGGTCAAATCTAAGATATGTGTATGAAGTAACTTCCTCTAATGTGTAAGTGATATTTTTGGATTTTATTTCCATAACCTTTGTTTTGTCAATGTTTACTATCATATCCATGTTGGAATATAAATCCTTGATAATTCTAAGTTGCTTGTCAAGATCATAGGGACACCTCACCATAAGAACAACATCATGAATGTAAAGAAGTATGGTGACTATTCTAGCTAAAGTAGCACCATCACAACCCACTTCTTCCAAGCATGCCTTTAACTTGTCAATGTAAATGCCAAAAAGGGTTGGGGACATGGGAGAACCTTTCTTAACTCCTATATTACAATTAGTTTATTTTAACCAACCCTCAATGTTCCTGAAATTAGCAATAACATTATCATGCAAGATTATTGCAAAAACTCTAAACTTAGATGGAACCTATATCTCTTCTAATATATTACAAAGGTTAATTCTACATACTGTATCAAATGCTTTCCTAAAGTCAATGAAGCCACACAATAGATTGGTTTTATTATTACAACATTTCTCTACAATGATCTTAAGCATAACTAAGTGGTCCATGGTTGAATGTTAGCTTCTAAAACCGATCTGTCCATTATCCCCTTTTCACTGAATTTCTAACCATATGAGCATAATATTCTTTTCCTAAATAATTCCATATAACTTGGATAAAAAAGGGATAATCCTAATGGTCATATAACTAAAGGGGTTGTTTTTATCCCCTCTTTTAAAAATAAGAAAAATGAGGCTTTGATTCCACAATTTGGGGAAACCTTGCTTGATTATGATATTGAAGAATTTTTGAATGTGAAGGATTGGAACATGTACTCCAATTATTAGTATTTCTTCTTGATAGCCTTCAATGTTCTTAGCTTTCCTTTTTTCAAGTAGTTTAACCTCAAACTCTAGCTTCCAAAGTAAAAACCTCTTTCTGTCTAACAAGGCTTTGAATATTTCCCATGAAATTATGGGATTCATAAATCTTCTTAAGATATGGATTCTAGTATCTCAAGGAAATCACATTGTTTTCTTTAGTTTTAAGAGTTATAATTTACCTCCATATTTTTTTAGGATTGAAATTACTAAGGCGTAAAATATTCTCTTTCTTTCTATTTATGTAATATCTTGTTTTTCCCTTTTAATTAGGGCTTTGTAACTATTTATCTTGTCATCTTTTAGGGACTCTCTATAGGATTCCCTGATGGATTTTCTAGCATAATCTATCTATCAAACCATGCCTTGATCAATTACCAACACTTCACGCCCTCTTTGAAACCAAGAAACATTATAAGGCTTAGGGTGTTTATGTTTTACTAACACTAGCTTGTCTACCATATCTACCACTAAATATTGTTTGTACATCCAAAATCAATAATAACATGGAAACACTTATGCTCGTATATTCACTTCATCCGGAAAATACATTTTCTAGTCCATTTATCTTACTAGGTATTGTGTTGTTCCATTGTTGCATGCACACATCTAATTATTAAATTTCCCCTTCTTCCTAGTGTTGTTTTTCTTCTTCTTTTATTCGGGGATAATTTTAAGGATATAAATTTATTTTAAAATGTATAAAACCATGACAAATATTACTAGTCCTTCATGTGCAAAGTGTAAAATATTTGGCGATACTTTTGTAAAAATATTCAAAATTCTAAGGATTTTATATAGTTTATATAAAATTTTGTCAATTTTCGAGGTAAAATTTGTTTATCTTGTAGAATTTGGGTGAATCATTTTTAGGAAAAATGGAAATTGCCGCTTTTTTTTGTTGTTGTAAAAATCATGGAAAAATAGCCCATGGTTGAAATTTATCCCCTAAAATTTCCCCTACTTCTATTTACTTCTTTGCTAGTGCCTCTACTTTTTATAATTGTGCTTGTCATTCTCCTTTATTACAATATGCTCTTTTTGGACAGGTAAACTATGTTCTCTTCTTCTCCACACATAGAAATAAGGTTTACCATGATTCTCTCCATGTTCACATCCACAGAAGCCACCTCTACCTCTACCTTAGACTCTATAATGTGACCTTTAATCTTCATTATTATTAAAATTTTCACCTATTTTGGCCATTTTGGCTTTTACTTTCAATGCTAACTAGTATGCCTCTTGTACATAACATAGTCTATGAAATTCAATTCATTTTGAATATGAAATTTCAAATTGTTTTTATACTTAAATATTCTTTGATCTTTTAGCTCCTAAATATTAGTGCTAATAAAAGTTTTGTAAAATCCGGTGATGTATTGTTGCAGACTATGTTCCCATGCCTTAAATTATGCACTTTCCTAGACAACATTTCCTAAAAATCGTTGGAAAACGGTTTTCTCTCAACTTGCTCTCCATATTTTGCTATACAAGTATCTTCTTATTTAGAACCCATTCTTTCTACACAAAATCCCATCATGGTGCATCTTGTCTTTTCAAACTCATCACAATTAATTTCATTTTTCGAGGTTCCTTAAATTAAATTTATTTTATGAACAAATTATACATAACTTCTATTATAAATTGAACATTTCTACAAAAACTATCAAAGGAAATGTAACTATATTTAGAATAGTGAAATGTATTATAATTTGGTATAATTGATGTGTAATGTAAATTTTTAGCAAATTATAATAAAAAAATTGAAAAAAAAAAAGATATCATTAAATTAAATAAAAATAAAAATAAGGGAGTGGGGGTGGGGTGGGGTGGGGTATATTTAACCTTGAAAGATGAAATAAATTGAATATGCATGAGATTAAGGACACCGTCCAATAATAAAACAAAGATTTTCATATTTTTTCAAGGTCTCACATTGCTAAAGGAGAAGGATGTGTCTCAAGTAATAGTGATTGTTGAATCCTCCATCATCATCCAATAGTTGGATAAGAATACTTGTTAACACGACATCAAGTTATCCATTTTAACATAGATGATTATCTCTTTAATTCTCATTTAAAGAAAAAAATTCTTTTTCTCAAGTTTTAAGAACTCAAAATGGAATGGTGGATGCATAATCTAATCTATGGATGCAACCACGAGAAGGTATGGTTATATTTAATGGGGGGAGGGTGCTAACCTTCACACCCCTAGCACGAAATATCTTTCATTTAAGTTGAAGGACCATGCATATGTGTTCCATCATGGATCTTAGAAATTACATGAAGTTAATTTCCTAACCTGCACTATATCATATCACACTCAAGCCGTCATGTAAACATATGAATTATACCAATTACTTGTTGGTATTTTCATGAAGTTTTAATATGGAAATAGTTCTAGAAAAACTTTGGGTTTTATACCTTGGATCCACTCTTGATCTCTTCAATAGAGAAAATGTGATTGCGTTTGGAGGGGCTTAGGCAAATGCAAGCTTGGTTGGACTTTGTGTTGGATTTTCCTTATTTACAGAGAATTAATGTTACTAGTATTCTTTTAATTCATTACCATTAACATATATATCATGTAATGAGCAGTAGCAACATAAACAAGAGACAAAAAAGAACACAAAAGATTTATCCTGGAAAAAGCCCAAATGGGGGAAAAACCCAAAAACCTTTCTTAGATAGATTATGCTCATAAAGCAAGTCCAATCAAATAAAATTGAGCATAAGTGATAGCTTAACCAGAAATACCACCCCAGCTACAGCAGTAGCACCATACAAAGGTAGCACACCTCCTCAAGGAGTAACACACAAGAGAGAGATACCAAAGACTGAGCAATAATAAACTGTGCAACTGCAAATACTACGTCACCTCCTCCAAACTTGCGCCTTGCTTTTGTGTAGCTGGGAGAGTGTGAGTGAGTGAACAAATGAGCCAAGAAGTCCTCTATTTATAGTCTTCCTTGCCACTAGACTCGACCAACTTCTTCTTTGGACATGTGTCTTTTCATTATTCCTTTATTCTTCTGGGTCGACTTCTCTTCTAGGGTATTTCAATATATTTTCAATGGATCTCTTGATTTCGGAATATTCTCTTCATCTAAGAAAGGTCATCGAGGAGGGAAATATCCTCCCGCAGCTACCAAAACATCAACACTCCCTCTTATCTAGGGAGGTATCTTTCACGATGTCTTCATCTGGTAGTCCACTGACTACTCTGTAATCTTCTAGCAGGAACACAACTGCTACAATGCCTTTAGTAGCTCAAATCATCAAGCACAGTCTCTGCAATCAAATGGTAGCACACAAAGCTACATCCAAACGATTTGGTAATCTCCATGACAATCAAATAGAGGCACACAACTACTACAATCTCATCCAACAGATCACAATTGCTAGCAAGTAGTAAACAACTACTATCTGGTGACACACAGTCACTTCCAGTGGAACACATCCATTGTAGTAGCACACGACTACTGTCCAAATTCACATAGCCTCCACCAGTGGAACACATTCACTGAAGTAGCACACAACTACTGTCTGGAATCACAAAACCTCCTCCAGTGGAACACATCCATCGTAGTAGCACAGAACTACTGTCTAGAGATACACAGTCTTCGCTAGTGGTACACAACCACTGAAGTAGCACACAACTACTTTCTAGGGTCACACAACCTCCACCAATGGAACACATCCACCGTAGTAGCACACAACTACTATCTAGAGACACATAGTCTCTGTCAGTGGTACAAAACCACTGACGTAGCACACAACTACTATCCAGAATCACATAGTCTTTTCCATAGTCTTACGACTACGTGTGTGATGTTTCTTCTCTCAACATGTACGATAGTGCATTTCCCCCTCAGTCACCTCATGTGATTGATCCAGGGAACCCTTGGCTAGAGGGGTTAGCCAACATGAGAAGAAACAACACACCTCCCTCTCAATGAGGGTGGACATTCGACAACACTCAAAGATTGTCCTTGAAGTACTCATACTTCACTCTTGATAAGGGCTTGGTGAGGATGTCTACTATCTGCTCATCCATGGATATGTACTAGAGCTCCACAACTCCTCTCTGCACCATGTCCTGGATGTAATGATATTTTATCTCTATATGCTTAGACCTATCATGGAATTCATGGTTCTTGGTAAGCTTCATGCACTTTTATTGTCACAATGTATCAAAGTTAGCTCGAATTCTAGATCAAATATCTCAGCTAGCAACTTCTAAAGCCACACTGCTTCATGGCTTTCCACGCTTGCGAAAATGTACTCTGATTCTGATGTACTGAGTGCCACTAATGTCTGCTTCCTTATCAACCATGAGATCATGCCTGATCCCGGACTAAAACAACATCTGGAAGTACTCTTCTTATCCACTGTACTCCGTGCCCAGTCAAAATCGGTATATCCCTGCAGTTTCACATCTCCACTTGAGATATATCTCAATCCATATCTAATTGTACCGTGAAGGTACCTCAACATATGATTTACTGCCATCCAATGTACCTATCTAGGTTCAACCATGTGTTGACTCAAGGCATTTACTACAAATCATATGTATGTCCTGGTCTTAACCAAGTACATCAAGGATCCAACCAACTATTTGTACATCATGGGATCCACCAAATCTAAAGATTTTTCACTCAAGAGATTCAGAGTTATCGTCATAGGTGTGGTCATGGACTTGCAGTCCATCATCCCTAATTTCTTCAGGATCTCAACAATATATTTTCCTTGGCTAAGGAAAATCTCATCTGATCTCTGCCAAACTTCCAATCCCAAGAAGTAATGTATCACACCTAGATCCTTCATCTCGAACTATGAAGTGAGCTCCCTCTTACACCCATCAAGGAGCTTCTCGTCCCCTGTTAGAAACATGTCATCTACATATAGAACCAATATTAGTGGGAATCCATCCTCAACCTTATAGTAAAATTAGGATCTGCCTCACTCTTGGTAAATCCCAAGCTCATCAAATATCCATCTATCCTGGCATACCATGCCCTAGGTGCTTAATTCAACCTATACAAATCCTTCTTCAGTCTGGACACATGGGACTCCTTCCCATGGATCATGAAGCATTGTGGCTATTCCATGTACACTTCTTCCTCTATTACACCATTCACGAAAGCAATCTTGAGATCCATCTGGTGTAATTTCCATTCCATTGCAGAAGTAATCACAATGATTGATCTAGTGGAAGTGTATTTTTATACATGAGCAAAGGTTTTGTCACATTCTTCTCTCTCTTTTTGAGAGAACCCTCTAGCCATAAACCTTTCATTGTACTTCTTTATGTTTCCATATGCAACATGCTTGATCTTTTAGATCCATTTGGAAGTCACCACTGACTTCCCTTATGGTCTCAAAATGACCTCCCATATATCATTATTCATGATGGACTAATACTCTTGCATCATGGAATCCTTTCATTCAGGCTTCTCAACAACTTCTTCAAAAGTGGAAGGTTCTGAATCAATGATGTTTCTCATTAATGTGGCATAGTTGGAAAAATTATGTGGTATCTTACTCTCTCTAAAGGATCCTTTGGAAGCTGCATGCCATTCAGCTTCCTGCAAGGTGTTCCGAAGCCAAGCTACTCTCTTCCTAGTAGCCACAACTTCTTCAGGTATATATATAGGTCTTTCTGAATCTACCATATCATTTTGAACTTATGGGATGGTTTCTTCAGGTGTAGAATCTACCATGACTACATCTTTGGGAGCCTATTTCTTTATTCAATCCTCATCTATGTGAGATTCCCTTGATCTTCTAAAGGCTTCATCTACATCAAATGTTACATCTGGGCGATCTCGATCTGTCTCTGCCCTAGAATGTAAATTCTATAAGCCTTCGAAGTCTCACTGTATCCAACGAATGTGCCCTTCTTTCCTGAAGGTTCCAAATTCGTTCTCTTTTCCTTGGGAACATTTATAATTACTGGACAACCAAAAATCCCCAAGTGATTGACTTCTAGCTTCTTTCTGGTGAACACCTCTTCAGTTGTCTTGTTCCTCAATATCTTATGAGGGCTTATGTTTTTCACGTATACAGTCGTACTGGATGCTTCTGCTCATAAGTGCATGGGTAGGTCATGTTCATGTATCATCGTTTTTTTTGCTTCTATGATGGATCTATTCTTTCTTTATGCAACCCCATTATGCTTGGGGTTGTAGGGAGTTATAAGATCCCTCTTAATCCCTACTTCTTGGAAAAAATATTTAAACTCATTTGAGGTGTACTCACCTCCATTGTTATATCTCAAAAATTTAATCTTCGTCACAAAGTGATTCTCAACTAAAGCCTTGAACTATTGAAACTCGTTAAGGAATTCATCTTTTTATTTCAAGAAGTAGATCCATGTCTTCCTGGAATAGTCATCTATGAACACCACATAGTATAGAAATTTTCCAAGTGATGGCACCATCATCTGTTTGCATACATCGGAGTGTATGATGTCCAAAATACCTTTAGATCTGCTATCACTGCTTGTAAATATTCCCTTGAAATTATTTCAAAGTGCACAATCTTTGCATACTCCATCATGGTCTATCTGGATTTTTGGTAGACCTGTAACCATTTTTCTCAAAACTGGTAATGCTCTATAGTTCAAGTGAAAAAGCCTTTGGTGCCATAGTTCACTGGAACTAACACTATTGTGTACAAGGAATTTTTCTTTGTGTCCCTTCAACTTATACAATCCTCTCTCTCGGACACCAATCACAATGGCTTTATTTAT
Organism: Picea engelmannii; assembly: GCA_009831015.1. NCBI lineage: Eukaryota > Viridiplantae > Streptophyta > Pinopsida > Pinales > Pinaceae > Picea > Picea engelmannii. Next base: position 90,625 of record ML776805.1, read on the forward strand.
GCTTGAATTCTTGGGCCATAGAAGGACTTGGCCATCCACAAAAGATACCCTAAAACCTTTATCTTCTAAAGCTGAAATAGATAGAATATTCTTCTTTAAACCTTGTACAAATATTATATATTTAATTGAAATAGGGTTACCTGAGTCACGTTGTAAAGAGGTTTCTCCAATGCCTTTGATTGCATACTTGGAATCGTCTCCAAGAACCACTTGAAGTGAGGAGTCCTTTTATGTTAATTTTGATAGATATTTTTTGAATATGGTGATATTATTGGAAGCACCGCTATCTATGAACCAAGTATCACTTTGTTGAGTGATGGTTCCAGTGAGTCCTAAAATGAATATGAATTCTTCATCTTTGGGTTTGTGTTCTTCAACATCAGCTACATGTGCATGGTGCTTCTTCTTCTTTTCCTTCTCATGTTTGTGAGGACATTGTGTGGCAGAATGTCCCATCTTCCTACAATTGAAGCATTGAACCTTTGACATATCCCTCTTATGATGTGGCTTCTTATACTTCCTTGGACTTCCTTCTCTTTCTTTCTCTTCTTCAATTGTGCTGCAAGTGCTTGGTTTTCCTCATCATATACCTTTTGTTTCTTGGACATCATATACCTTTTACTTGTCAAATTTGGGTAACTTCTTTCTTGCACAAATTCCTTGGACAAATGGGTCCCAAGACGGAGAGAAACCATTTAGCGTAGTGGTTACTAGTTCAACATCTTCTATTTGATGTCCAATGGCTGCCAACTAGTTTTTTATCTATGACTTCTTTGTAAAGAAGTTGGCTATCATCTCTTACTTGTTCATAGTCACATTTCTGAGTTGATATCGTAGGGTAAGATTTCGAATGGTGTTCTTTCTTTCATAGAGTCTGGTTAGGGAATCAAACATATTCTTTTGCAGTATTTAGTTCTGATACATTGGGTATCAGGTGATCCTTGATTGAGTTTGTTAAGATCCTCTTGGCCTTGACCTCATTCTTCTTGAACTTTTCCTTTTCTTCTTCATCTTTGGGTTCTGGAAGCATTCTCTTGACATGATACCATAATTGATTCTCTTCTAGAATGAGTTGTATTATATGCTTCTAGGATCTGAAGTTATCTACTCCATCCAATATATCCTCAACTCTCATATCGGTTGACATTTTTTTCGGTAGAAACCCTAGCATTGAAAAAACTTGATTTTTCAAACTTCACCAAACTACACGCTAAGAGTCAGGGGTGCTCTAGGTTAGGGCGCACTATTCTATGAAGGAATTATTCCCAATGTCTTTGGGGTAGTGCTCAATGATCTTGACAAAGTATTTCAGCTACAAGGTGTTGTAAGGTATCGTTGTAGCGATCTTTCCTTCCAGTGGTCAAACTGTTTCGAAGGTAACCAACTCTGATATCATGTTGGATTTTCCTTATTTATGGAGCATTAGTGTTACTAGTCATCTTTTACTTCATTAAAATTGACATATATATCATGTACTGAGCAGTAGCAACATAAATAGGAGACAAAAAAGAACATAAGAGATTTATTCTGGGAAAACCCATAATGGGGGAAAACCCAACAACATTTCTTAGATAGATTATGCTCACAAACAAATTCCAATAAGATAAACCCTAAAACAAGAAATATCTTAACTAGAAATACCACCCCAACTCCAGCAACAACACCATACAAAGGTAGTGCGCCTCCTGAAGGAGTAGCACACAACAAAGAGATACCAAACTACTAAGCAATAATAAATTGTGCAACTGCGGCTACTGCGTCACCTCCTCCAAACTTGCACCTTTCTTCTGTGTAGCTGAAAGAGTGTGAGTGAGTGAACAAATAATCCAATATGTCCTCTATTTATAGTCTTCCTGGCCACTAGAATCGGCCGACTTCTTCTCCGGACATGTGTCTTTTCATTATTTCTTTATTCTTCTGGGTTGGCTTCTCTTTTAGGGTATTTCAATATATGATCAATGGATCTCTTGCTTCTAGAATCTTCTCTGCATCTAAGAAAGGTCATTTAAGAGGGAAAGATCCTCCCACAACTACCAAAACATCAACACTTTGGTGGTTTTTTAAGATTTCCCTTTTGGGTTGGCATTATCTTGTAAAAATGGTGTATTCCATTGTTGACACCATTATTGCATACTATGCGACTTGCAAGAGGTCTAACAGGCCTCTAGAGATGTGAGAAAGAGGTTATCGAGGAGTTTTAGTGTGATAAAATCCACCATTATGTGGAATGATGGCTAGAGGAATGTAACCAAAAGCCAATGGTTGAAAATAAAGTCAGAGATGATTGCATCATGAAAAAGATGTCTTAGTTATTGGAGCTTAGGGACATGGAGAAGGAATTCTACTCCTTCATGCTAGAGACTCATAGTTTTTAGAATTGGATAATCAATTGGGAAAAATAAAGTCAATGGTTAACATAATAGTAGTATATCTACACCTCCCTTCAGGGATAATTCATCCATTGTTCCTACAACTAGTGCATATGTTGGTGATTTGTCACTTTATGGTTTCTCTCAAGTCCATAATGAATAATTATTGTAGAGCATGCCACACACCTAGCCACAGAGTATTCTATAGGAGCTATCAATGTGTGGAACATGATGAAGTGGGAATATGCACAAAGGACACGTCAATGGAAAATCAAGTGGACTCAAGTAGGTATATGTTTTAGCTTTCATCTTTTATAATTATAGTTACTATGTTTTGTAGAGTTATAGTATTTATTTCTTAGTCCGTATGGTAGTATACTTGCCAAGACTACTTATTTTGAATAATGGTAGGCTCTATTATAATTTTTTGGAAGGACCATTTTGTTTTATTGTCATCTAATTGTGACCATTACACTATTTTGTATTACATTGTTGTACGATGCAGTGCCAATTTTCTCTAATACAAAATCTAACCATCCTTATGAGAAAGAAGTATAATAATTAAATAAACCAACATAGATTCATCTTAACTTCAATTTTTTAAGAACCAATAAATTTCTACTTTAATTTATTTTTTTATATCTTTTAATATTTCATAAAATTAGATTAAGATGGATTTATAACTTTTTATATCATACTAATAATTAAAGAATGAAAAATACATCTTTCATTTTCAAAATGTTTAAAATTTTATTAATTTTCGTAGTTTATTAACATACTAAAATAAAAAAATAAAAACTCTATAGTTTTTCCCCAATATTTTAACACACAAACAAACATACATATATTTGTGGATTCTAATATTATCATTACATGTATATTATGATTGTACTTTAACAAAACTATTTTACCATTTTATAATTAAAATTTATTTAAAAAAATTGGTAAGGGTTATTAGTTGTAACTCTCAGTGTTTCATGGAAACCTACACAGGAGACTTAGCTAAAGCATACACAAACAAAGCTTATCAAGAAAAGGAAGAGAGATACACAATGAAGAATGAGAACCAATGTATATTATGATCTAATCAATGAGTGAGTGATCTTCACTCATATAGGAAATGACATCCTATAATTAGGAATGCATGCATAATAGTGAAGGTATAAAATTAGAAAGTTTAAAATAGAACTAGTCAATTAACTCCCACTGAACTACTGTGCCGAAAATAAAATTTCTCCAACACCCCCTCTGAACATCACTATCGAGTAAAAAATGAGTCCCCACTACTAGGCCATTTTAGCTACTCATGTACAATACAACTAATGAAAACTAAATAAAAGTGATGAAAGAGGGAAAACCACATGGGAACAAAACTCCCCCTCAAAAGATAATGTATCAAAAGGAGAAAATGGCAGTTGTTAGGAAATTGTGTTCTTCACTACAAGACGATCCCGCACAGTCTGAAACTTCTGTTCGACAACTGAGAGGGGGGGTGAATTAGTTGTTACCTTGCTTAAAATATTATGCCCATTTTAAACTCTTCACAAAACACTCAATGACGATCAACATGATGCAGAGACGTAATCAATAGAATATTAAACATCAATCACACAAATTAAATATAGAGAGACAGATATTTCTCGAGGAAACCCATAAAGGGAAAAACCTCTTCTTCTTGATATGATAAGTAATCTTTATTTTCTTTACATTATCATACTTATGAGCGCCAACTCCTCTTGAGGCTACAACCTCTATTTTGCAAGCTGCAACTTGTTGAGAGCACCAACTCTCTGTTTTCTCTAGCACCCACTACAAGGAAGCACCAACTCCCTGGTTTCTCCAACACCCACTAGAAGGAAGCACCAACTCCCTAAGTGTTCCAACACCAACTGGATGGAAGCACCAACTTCCAGTCACACAAGAACCAACCTGTATAACAGGGAACAACAATTCTCCCTTGCACCACCCTGCCACCCTGGTATTTCTGGCTGCAACCAGATGGAAGCTACAACTCCCTGTGTTCAAGCACTCACTTGAAACTCTAAGGACACAAGTTCTCCCTAGCACCTCCCTTCCACCCTGAAATATAAATCTTTTCTTTTTTTGAATTTATTACAATGATACAACATTTATCTATGGATTACCAGTCTCATCACTGTTCTACTACACTGCTCTGCTATGCCTGCATCAGTGTCTCTCCCTCCTTGTGTTTGTTGCACTTTTTGTTCTTCTCTCAGATATGCCTCTTCTACGCTTCGGCACCTGCATCACTC
>ML776805.1:95318-125163 GCA_009831015.1 Picea engelmannii
TTTTTTTCTCGTCGATTCATCTCCTAATCATCATGGAAACCCATCATATTCTCTAGCAGTTCACACCATATGTTCATCATTAGTGAGCATTATGATGCAATTCCTTAGCTTCTCTGGTAGTTGAAACTCGGTGTCTTCTCTGTAACAATTGAGCTTATCCTCTTTGTTATAATTATAGTCTTCGATCCTTTTTCTATCTGTCAATCATCTCTATGTTGAGTCTTTATTCCATTGGAAATTACCTCAAGACTCTTAAGCTTCTCTGGTAATCACCCTGAGATTCTTTGAATTCTCTGGTAGATGCAATCAGCTGTTTTCTGCAGTTACAATTAGTCTGTCTCTAGTAGTTATTGAGAGAACCTACGCACACTCATGTCTTTTGCACCCTTTTGTCCCTCTTTGAGAAATATAGACAGTGGGTGATAGCTCTTCTTACTAAGCCCCTACCTTCCACATGATCATGACTGTGACCAGACGCCTATCCAACAGGCACTTCACGACTTCGCATTTCGAGATGTCCAGCTACGAGTTGCCTCGATCTTCCCAACTCGCGAAACTCCGAAATGGAGCCTAGCATTGCTAACTCCTTCCCCAATATTCCGCTGATTAGACCACAGGTTGTGACCACTCACTAATCAAAAGGGTTCTTCATGATTTCGGATATCAACGAAGTGGAGCCTAGCGACATGCTAGCTCCTCCCTTAACTTTTCGTTGATGTGACCTTCTGCTGTGACCGTGGGCCAAATATTTCGAGCGCTTTGTAATTTCATGTTTCACAACTTCATGTGTCGTCTCCTTGGACAATCAATGGTCCAGATATCTCCTCGATCCAACGGCTTAGATCAAGTCGCGATTTTGTGTTTCACGACTTTGGGATTCTCCTTACCTCCATTCTCCTGATACCCAAAATAGCGATGGTGCTAGATCAACGGTCCAAATATTTTCTTTAATCAACGATTGTGAACAATTCGTGATTTCGCATTTCACGATATCTTCAGACTGCTTGACGCAGTTCTCCCGATTCGCGATTCTATGAATCTGCTCATCTATTGCCACATGTCTTCCTTGACGATGGACAACCCCCCTGCTTTCAGGACTTTGTAAGACTGCTTCACCTTGAACTTGAAGGTCGTTCACATTCTTTTGGATCCAACGACGGTAGGTCCTCATGCTCAAATCTTATGGATCATATCTGTACTCCTCCTATATTCTTCCTCTAGTCACTGGACTCTGATCTAACGAACATCGGGTTTTCAGGATTGGTGATCCAACAACCACTGTCACTCCTCCTCCTGAGCTTTGGAAAAAGTTTCCCTCGGCCCTCACGCACACTTACACTTTGTGTGCAAATCTGCACTATTCCTCTTGAGCTTCTCGAGCTTGCTCTTCTGAGTCTTCTCCATTGTTCTTGCCATGCACACTTTGACTTTAAACCTACCAACATCGTTGTTGTTCTTGCCATCAATGAAAAGCACACTCTGCCTGTAAACATGCCAACAATCTCCCCCTTTGGCATTGATGGAAACCCTGAATGAATGCACTATTCTTCTTAGACCTCCAGCTGTAGCATTCAGACCAGGCCTTTTCTCCCCATTTGACATCAATGTCTAAGAAAACATGCTCCCCCTGAGTTATTGCAGTACTTGTCGGAGGTATTAGATATTCAACCAATATATACTCCCCCTGAAAGGATGGACTCTATTAGGTGAGAGAAGGGATGACACCCAGCTTCTGACAGAGATATTCAAATGGTTTCTTAGCTAGGGGTTTAGTAAAGATGTCTGTAATTTTCTCTATGGTTGGAATGTAATTCAGCTGGACAACTTTGTTTGTAACCTGCTCTTTCATAAAATGATACTTTATTAGGATATGTTTCATCTTTGAATGGAGAACAAGATTCTTCGAGACACTAATGGCACTGGTGTTATCACAGTGAAGTGGAATTGGGTCAGTATAAGTTACCTTCAAATCTGCAAGAGTTTATAACATCCATAAAATATGAGTGCAACAAGTAGCAAAAACAATGTACTCTGCCTCTGTAGTTGATAATGAGATAGATCCCTATTTATTACTAGTCCATGCTACTAATGAATCATCGAATAAGAATGCACCTCCACTGGTGCTCTTTCTCTCATCCAAATTGTTTGCCCAATCAACATCTGAATATGTAGTTAATTGTAAGTTCTAATTTCTACGATACCAAAGACCATAAGTCATTGTACCCTTCAAATATTTGAAGATTCTCTTGACAACTGCTAAGTGACTTTGTTTAGGGGCAGACTGATAACGACCTACAATTCCAAAATCATGCATTATATCAGGACAAGATGTTGTGATGTACAGAAGATTGTCGATCATTGATCGATATGTTATTTTATCAACATCATGGGAAATATCATCTTTACTGAGATTGCAACCAACCACCATAGGTCTACTAATAGGAGAGGAATATTCCATCTGAAACCTTTTTAACATCTCTTTCAAATATTGTTCTTAAGAGATAAATATCCCTGCAGAACTCTGATTGATTTGTAAGCCAAGAAAATATGACAGTTCTCCTATCATGGACATCTCAAACTCAGTCTGCATTGAATTAGAAAACCACTGAACTGAGAGATCATTAGTGCATCCAAAGATAATGCCAACTACATAAACCACAACAACTAATAAATCATATTCATATTATATATATAGGTTACTGTCAACAATACCTTTCTTGAACCCTTTGTCCTGTAGGAATTTTTCCAGTCTATGATACCAGGCTCATGGTGCCTATTTTAGTCCACATAATGCCTTTTTCAATTTACAAACATAGTTGGGATTATCAGTCAGTGAAAATCCTTCAGGTTTCTCCATGTATACTTCTTCTTATAGGTCTCCATTAATAAAATCTGACTTGACATCCATATGATATACTTTAAAGTTCTTATGACATGCATAGGCCAGAACCATTCTCATGGCTTCCAATCTTGCCACTAGTGCAAAAGTTTCATCAAAATATTGTCATTCAACTTGTGTGTACCCCTTACCGACCAATCTAGATTTATTCTTAACAATTTGTCCTTGTTCATTTATTTTATTCTTAAACACCCATTTGGAGCCAATTACATTCTTATATGCAGGTCTAGGAACAAGTTCCCAAGTATTGTTCTTCTCAATTTGATCGAGTCCCTCATTCATTGATTTTAACCAATTTCCATCTTCACTGACTTCATTGAAGTTGTTGGGTTCCACTATGGATATGAAGGCTATATGTGATTGCTCGGTGTTTTTTATTATTCTTCTCCTGGTTTGTACACCTTTGTCTTTCTCACCAATTATCTGACTTGCAGGATGATTCTTTTGAGTAATTCTGGAGGAAGAATTTGATGTTGTATGTTGATTTGAGTCTGTCTGAGTGTTTCCATCTTCGTCTAACTCAGAGTCTTCTTGTTCTGATTCTTAGACATGTTCAGCTTCAACTTCACCTATATCCTTTGTTGTTGATTCATTATTGCTCACCTATCTTACTGGGACTCCTTCATCAGCCTTTAAATCAATGCAATCAACTAATTTATGCAATATTTTATTAAAGAATTTGTATCCTTTACTGTTGGTAGCATATCCTAAGAATATGCCTTCATCAACCATGTCATCATAATTACCAAGGTTTTCATTATTATTCTTTATGTAGCACTTACTCCCAAAGACTTTGAAGTGTTTGATTGAAGCAGGTCTTCCATACCACAGTTCATAAGATGTCTTGTCACTATGTGGTCTGAGGTGGGATTTGTTAAAAATATGGACTATTGTGTGTATTTCTTATAACCAGTAAGTTTGACCAATGTTCTTCTCATTCATTATTGACCTAGCCATTTGTTGAAATTTTCTGTTTTGCCTCTCAACTACTCCATTTTGTTGTGGAGTTCCTGAGATTGTGTATTCTCTCTTGATCCCATGTTTATCACAGAATTCCTTGAAATCACTTGACATAAATTCTCCTCCTCTGTCTAATCTTACTTCCTTTAACCTATTTCATGTTTGATTCTCAGTTAAAGCCTTAAATATTTTAAATTTCTCAAATGCTTCATTTTTTTTTAGAAAATCAACCCAAGTAAGTCTAGAGTAATCATCAATCACCATCATAAAGTAGTTTTCCTTCCCTGTGCCTTCCTGTCTTGATGGTCCACATAAATCCATATGAAATAATTGCAGTGGTTTCTCTGTTGAAGTAGATCCCTTGGGTTTAAACTGTGTCCTGGTTAGCTTTCCTACTTGGTAGGGTTTACACACAGAATTTTGTGGTTTTGAAATTCTTGGCAGGTCTTTTACTGCCTCAAGATTTTTGATCTTGATTAAGTGATCAAAGTTTAGATGTCTAAATCTCCTATGCCATAACCAGCTTTCATAATGTTTTCTTATATGACACTCTTCTCTATCTTCTTTCAGTACATATACATTATTATCCATCCTTATGCCTTTAGCCACCACTTCTCCTGAGTTTATGGACTTTATCTTGCAATCCTTGGAAGTGAACACCACTTCACATCCTTTGTCGCACATTTGACTTACACTGAGAAAATTATGTTTCAACCCATCTACAAGTAGAACATCCTGGGATTTTCCTTTATCATTACTCAAACTCACCATCCCTTTACCCTTGATTTTACCAAGAGTATCATTTCCAAAGGTTACATTTCCTAATTTTCTTTTACTTAGAGACAAAAACTTACTTTTGTCTCCCGTCATATGTTTGGAGAATCCAGTGTCAATATACAAGGGGTTATTTTGTCTTTGAGCTGACAACACTAATCCACACTTGTCATTTTCTTTCTTATTCCAAACCTTGACGTTTTCAACTAAGGGATTCAAATCTGATTCATAGTTCTGTAAGCGACAGTCTGCAGCTTTATGTCCATAATTAGGGCAGGTGTAACATTTTGGTTCATTGAATAAAGGATCATAACGATTGTTATGCTTAACCTATGTCATTTTCCCAACCATCACATGATTTGCAGTCTATGATTGTTTGTTACTTGGCTATCTCATTCTTTATTGTGGTAGATATCTATTCCCTGAGTGTTTTGATTGCTCATATCTAAATATTAAAGAACAATTTACAACTTTGTGACCAAAATTAGAACAGAAAAAACAATATCCATAGAAAAATCCTTTGTACCTGGAAAATGACTGTCTTCTTTTAGCAGGTCAATTTCCTCCATGCTGATGATTTCCTTGTTCTACAGATTCAGTTCTTTTTCTTGCACTCTTCCTTGGCGGCTGATTATCTTCCTCTATTTCTCCATGTTTGTTGTTGTCAATGAATGTAGATTTGACAAACTTGATGGATTCTTTGTTTCTTGGATGACTACAACTTGATCCTTCTTCATAACCCAAACCAGTTTTCAGATTTGGATTTCTTTGCTAATTCAGAATGGTGGTTAATCCTCCTGAGGCTTTAATGCTTGGAAGATTTTGGAGACACAATGCTTTTAACTTCTCCATTTATTTTCTAGTTTTTACTACCTCTTCTTCCAAGGCTTCACATCTTTCCTTCCTCTATGATAATTGTTGTTTAAGAATGTCCTCTATTTTATTTGCCTCTTCTAACTCCACATTTACCAGGGCAAAGTCTTCATCAGGGCTTTTAACATTCTTTTCAAATTGCATCAACAATTGTTTTTGTTTTCTCTTCTCGAGTCTGAGTCTGTCAATCTCTTATAAGGCACTGATTAGTTCACCTTCCATATCAACCACAACTTCTTCATCATTAACATCACTTCCTGTGTTTTGATTATCATGATCCTCTTTGTCCATAAGCACAAAGTCATTAACCTTATATTCATAGGAAGAGTCACTATATGTGTCTTCTGAAGAGTCATCATTTCTTACACATAAACTTTTCTTTTTATCAAATCTCCTGGGTTTGTACTTCTTTTCACCTTCAGAATTATGATCCTGCTTCTTGTGTGGACACTTAGATGAAAAGTGACCTATCTTTCCACAGTTAAAACACTTGAAGGTAAACTTGCCTTGGTACTTGCCTGATCCTTTCTTTAGTCGTCTCATGAATTTTGCTTCAATTTCATCAAGCTCAAAATCCTCATTCTTGTCTGCTTTAAATGATGCTTCTCTAGAGGTGGGTTTATCTTTAACTATTCTCATTTCATATGCAGTCAACGTTCCTAGAAGTTGATCAAAAGCCAAATATTTTAGATCATTAAGTTCTTCTATAGTTGAGACCTTTGGGTTGAACCTATCTGGTAGAGATCTCAAAATTTTATGAACTAAAGAGGGTTCCTCAATTTTTTCACCAAGTGATTTCATTGCATTTATTAGTTGTTCAACTCTCAGAAAGTACTTCCTATTAGTTTCATCTTCTTTCATCTGTAGTTGTTCAAACTATACTCTATAGGTTTGAATCTTGGCATCTTTTACCTTCTCATTACCTTCATAAATGTTAATGAGTTTGTCCCACATGTCTTTGGCAGTTTCTAAATGCATAACTTTTACAAATTTTTCTTTTGCAAGCCCACTCATATTAATATTCATAGCCTTAGTGTTGAAGCTAAATTCTAGCTTTGCATCCTTATTAGCTAGTACAACTGGCTTTACATAACCAGTCTCTACCACATCCCAGGCATCTGCACCTAAAGCCATTATGTAGGTTCTCATCCTAACTTTCCAGAAGGAAAAGTTTGTTCCATTGAACATGGGGGCCTTATTGGTTGAAGTTCCTCCATGACTAGTCATGTTTAAGCTCTAGGATCTACCCTTAGATAAAAGGAACCTGCTCTGATACCAATTGTTGGACAACTGAGAGGGGGGGCTGAATCAGTTGTTACTGTGCTTAAACTATTATGCCCATTTTAAACTCTTCATAGAACACTCAATTCCGATCAAAATGATGCAAAGAAGTAAGAAATAGAATATTAAACATCAATCACACACATGAAATATACAAAGACAGATATTTCATGAGGAAACCCATAAAGGGAAAAACCTCTTCTTATTGATATGATAAGCAATCTTTATTTTCTTTACATTATCATACTTATGAGCTCCAAATCCTCTTGAGGCTACAACCTATGTTTTGCAAGCTGCAACTTTCTGAGAGCACCAACTCTTTGTTTTCTCTAGCACCCACTAGAAGGAATCACCAACTCCCTGGTTTCTCTAGCACCCACTAGAAGGAAGCACCAACTCCCTAAGTGTTCCAACACCAACTGGATGGAAGAACCAACTTTCAGTCACACAGGCACCAAGATGTATAACAAGGAACAACAATTCTCCCTTGCACCACCTTGCCACCTTGGTATTTCTAGATGCAACTACATGGAAGCTACAACTCCCTGTGTTCAAGCACCCACTTGAAACTCTAAGAACACTAGTCCTACCTAGCACCTCCCTTCCACCCCGAAATATAAATGTTTTATTTTTTTGAATTCATTACAGTGATACAACATTTATCCATGGCTTACCAGTCTCACCATTGTTCAGCTACACTGCTCTGCTCTTCTTGCATCAGTGTCTCTCTCTCTCCTTGTGTCTGCTGCGCTTTTTGTTCTTCTCTCAAATATACCTTTATGTTCCTTTCTTCTTCTGCGCTTCGACACCTACACCACTCAACGAAAACCCTACATCACTTCTCTGTTCTCCATGCCTTTTCTTTTTTTCTCATCAAGTCATCTCCTGATCATCATGGAAACCCCTCATCTTCTCTGGTGGTTCGCACCATATGTTCATCATCAGTGAGCGTTATGTTGAGATTCCTTATCTTCTCTAGCAGTTGAAACTCTGTGTCTTCTCTATCACAATTGAGCTTATCCTCTCTATTACAGTTACAGTCTTCGATCCTTTTTCCATCTGTCAATCATCTCTATGTTGAGTCTTTGTTCCACTGGAAGTTACCTCAAGAGTCTTTAGCTTCTCTGACGATTACCTTGAGGTTCTTCGAATTATTTGGTAGATGCAATCAATCATTTTCTATAGTTACAATCAGTCTGTCTCTATCAGTTACTAAGAGAACCTCTGTGCACTCATGTCTTTAGCGCCCTTTTGTCCCTCTCTGAGAAATCTACACAGTGGGTGCTAGATCTTCTTACTAATCCCTTAGCTTCCACATGATCATGGTTGTGACTAGACGCTTATCCAACAGGTGCTTCACGACTTCGCATTTTGGGATATCTAGCCGCGAGTTGCCTCGATATTCCCAACTCGTGAAACTCCGAAACGAAGCCTAGCGTTGCTAGCTCCTTCCCCAATCTTCCATTGATTAGACCATAGGTTGTGACCACTCACTAATCAAAAGGGTGCTTCGCGGTTTCGACGATCAACGAAGTGGAGCCTAGCGACATGATAGCTCCTCTCTTAACTTTTTGTTGATGTGACCTTCCACTGTGACCATGGGCCAAATATTTCGAGTGCTTTGTAATTTTTTGTTTTGCCACTTTGCATCTTGCCTCCCTGGACAATCAATAGTCTAGATCTCTCCTCGATCCAACGACTCAGATCAAGTCGCGATTTCACATTTCACGACTTTGGGAGTCTCTTTGCCTCCGTTCTCCCGATACCCGAAATAACGATGGTTCTAGATCGACGGTCCAGATATTTTCTTTGATCAACGGTTGTGAACAAGTCATGATTTCACGTTTTTCAATATTTGCGGACTACTCGACGCAGTTCTCCTGATTCGTGATTCTACTCATCTGCTCATCCGCTGCCACATGTCTTCCTTGACAATGGATGGTCCCCCTGCTTTCGGGACTTTGTAAGCCCACTTCACCTTGCACTTAAAGTTCATGCACGTTCTTCTGGATCCAACGATGGCCAGTCCTCAAGCTCATATCTTATGGATCAGATCTGTACTCCTCCTCTGCGCTTCCTCTGGTCACTAGACTCTGATCTAACAAACATCGGGTTTTCGGGATGGGTGATCCAACAACCACTGTCGCTCCTCCTCCTCATCTTTGTCAAAAGTTTCCCTCGGCCCTGGCACACACTTGTGCTTTGTGTGCAACTCTACACTATTCCTCCTGATCTTCTCGAGCTTTCTCTTCTGAGTCTTCGTTGTTGTTCTTTACATGCACACTCTTCCTTTAAACCTACCAACATCGTTGTTGTTCTTGCCATCAATGACAAGCACACTCTGCCTGTAAACATGCCAACAATGTCTGTTGACTGAAAGTCTTCATGAAGATGTAGAAATTTTTATGGATCTGATAAAGTCCTTTGGAAAATTGTCGGGCCTTATACCTCTTGATCCTGTGGACCCATATTCACCTGAAAATATTCCTTTCTGGTGGAAGTGGAACTAGATGCCAAGTCTGATTCTCTAGGAGAGATTCATGCTCCTCCTACATGGCTTCTTTCCATAATGGATTTCCCACATCCTTATTGTAGGTTTGCGGATCAGTAGATTGAACCATATAGAAATGCATGGGATTTGTAGGTTCTGAAGCTGAAAATACATGAGAAGACTCCTCACGATGAGATTGATTCCTCCTCGAATCCAATGGATTCCCTGCAAGGTTTTCTGTTGGCTGAAGTGTGGTCTGTGCCTTCTTGGGAATCTATTGAAGCTTCGATGTTGGATTCTCATCTAGATGTATTACCTTCTTATTTCCATGTACAGAATATGAGTGTATGGAATCATCTCTGATATATGAAACTGATGGAAGCACAAGAGTATATGCATGTTGCACTGGAGGTGCATGCAAAGTACTCTCCTTATGTGTAAGTAGAATAGAGGAGTCATCGTCATAAAACTTAGTGAATTTATACAACCTTGACTTGTGATCCACCTCACCAATTGCAATGATGGAATTTTCATGCATGTCAATTATTGAAACTGAATCTGATGTAAATTCAACCTTTTTACCTTTCTGAGTGATTTGATAAACTGAGATCAGATTCATAGAAAGTTTTGTAACATGTAGAACATTCTCAAAACTGCCATTGTGGAGTTCCACTCTCCCTTCTCCTGCTACTACTACTGGAGTATCATCCCCCATGAGAATAGGGGGTCTTGAGCATGGACTCAAAGAAGAGAAAACTTCCTCTTTCATTGCCATATGATGGGATGCACCAGAATATATAATCCATGAATCATATGAGGAATTAATTGCAACCAGGGCATGAGATTACCTATCTTAGGAGCATCATATTCTTCCTTATGCTTCTTGACTCCCTCTGGAATCAAGTTTCCAAGGTTGAAGTGCATGTGCCATAATCTCGATCTGTTTCTTCATGCATGTGGATTCTTCATGATTCGGTTTATTCTAGTAAGTGCATGGCTTTCCCTTATTCTTCTTCTTGGAATTTAAAGATTCTTTGGAACTTGAAGAATTGTTAAAGGGTTTGGAATATCCCTCCTTCTCGTTTTGTTTCTCCTACCCGTTCTGTTTGGATGATCCTTTTCCATCATGCATGGTGAGTGCATGTTCTTTGGGATCATTGATGAGGCCCATATGTATAAGTTTTGTCTTCTCTTGTGTGAGAGACCCAATGAACTGAGCCATCATAGGAATTTTCCAATTTGTTCCAAAACGACATCTACCAGAATGGAAATTGGAGACATATACAACGTATTCTGGTCGTAGCTTGGCCAAGATTGTTAGAATAAGTTGTTTATATTGTGTATACTTGTCAATACCACATTCACCCAAGCTCAAAATCAAATATTTAAATTTAGTAAAGAAATATTGTATATTATCAAAACTTTTAGGGTCTAAGGTATTCAACTCTACCTCAAGCATATGACCTCACATCTCATCCTTCTTTCCAAAGAGTCCTTCCAAGGTGCTCTAGATCCCGTTTGGAGTCTTGTATGCAACAACATGAAACCATAGATCATTGGATATTAACTCAAGAAGTATTCCTGTGGCCTCATCCTTATGGTTTTCCCATCTGGTCTTCTCAAGCGTCGATGCAGGTTTTGTTTTTGTTGCCATCGCCAAATTATACAATCCTTTTCTTTTGAGTTGGAATGTGGCCTTAGGATTCCATTAAAAATAGTTGTATGGTGTCATTATTATCACCAAACTTGATTGAATAACTTTCATCGCCTCCATCCATGTTATTGATTATGAAAATATCCTGAAAACCCAGATCATGGATTCTGAGATATGATAGACGGTTCTATGGTAGCTATAGATATGATACAAAAACTATATCTCCTAAAATATGATGTGGGTTTTGGAGATTTTTGGTGAGAATAAGAATCCCTATGTTATACATCTCTAGTCCAAATTTCAGCCCAACCTAGATCACGGATTTCAAGATATGGCCACTTTACTGCAGAAAACCAATTTTTGGAGCGTTGTTGAATCGTCGTACCCTAGAGAAGGATAAAGTGAGACAATGTTGAATCGTCACACATAATGCAATGACGTCGCACCTTATATGTGTATAGGCTACGACAATGCCTGGAAAAAGAAACTTTGTTAAGTATGAGTGCGATCGTCACACCCTTCAATAGGGATAGGTTGTGACGATTCCAATCGCCGCACCTTTCAACAGGGATAGGCCGCGACGATGGTGGAAACTAGGTTTATTCAAATCCTCTTTCTCTCTTCTCTGGCTTGTTTGGGTTGCTTCAAGAAGCTTGACTTTGATACCATGTCATTGTTTCATGGAAACCTACACATGAGGCCTAGCTAAAGCATACACAAACAAAGCTTATCAAGAAAAGGAAGAGAGATACACAATGAAGAATGAGAATCAATGTATATTATGATCTAATCAATGAGTGAGTGATCTTCACTCATATAAGAAATGACATCCTATAATTAGGAATGCATGCATAATAGTGATGGTATAAAATTAGAAATTCTAAAATAGAACTAGTCAGTTAACTTCCACTGAACTAGTGTGCCGAAAATATAAATTTCTCCAACAGTAACTACATAATAATAGTTACATTTAATTGTGTATAATACTTTTTTTCTTACACAATCTCTCCTTTGTCTACACATTCCAATGTTCAATGAAATTCAGGATTTTTTTTTCAAGTTAAAATAGTGCATGCTAAATATATTCTAGCTATTAGTTTAGGGTTACATGGAGAATGTAAGATTTTATATTAAGTTCTTAACCTATGTTTACATGGTTCTATTAGTTCATCTTAACTATTATTGAATGTTAATGATTTATAAAAAAATGTGTGATTTTCATATATGTATTTATAGATTTTATGGGGTAAAATTTGGGAGGCCTTATATTCTTGGATCCAGGTCTTTGCATGGCTAATTATCCATATAAGCTTAGTTTATATCCTAATCCTTTTGTTATAATCCTTGAATCCTATCCAAATATTCTTTCATAAGGGATTTTTTCATGTTATAATTCCTTATGCATGCCCCTTGATCCATAGAAGAAACATTTAGGGCCGACGACCCCTATTTTGCCTCAAATCATGTCAAGGGCTAGGAGACTTGTCATTGGTGTGCCAAACTTTGAAATCAAGGTGATAACATGATCATGACCCAATGATTCTTTTTGGAGGGATTGTATCATAGTTTGGGGCACAATTCATAGCTCATAAGCCCTAGAAGTAGTGTTTACATCTCATGCCCCTGGTTATTACACCCAGATGAAGTCTCCATATAGGAGTCCCATCCTTAGTGCACCAAACCTCATAATGAATCTCATATTGATCAAGGAGGATCCAGAATGCTCATGCAAGTCGAGGAGGATCTGAAATGCTCACAAAGGTACAAAAGGATTCAAAAAATATGAAAATACAATCGTCTCAAATGCTCTCTAAAAATCCGTCAATGCGTAAATCTTGACGACGTCTTTTCAATGGTGAAAAAACTGCCTCAAACGGAGTTCGTATGAAAAAGTTTTGGATGGTCAAAGTTCAAGTCAAACTAGGGAAAAAGGGGAAAAAAAGTCAACAGGGTCAAGGTGACACGTGTCACCACTGCAAGGGTGACACATGGAATGAGCGTACAACCATATTGTACATACAGGTGGATGAATCATGTGTTGACATGTGGAAGACAATTAGTGATGTGGCATGCCCAGTTGGCAGGGGATGTGGAAATTCATATAGTTTAAGTGGACCAATTATGTATTGACAAGTGGAAAAGATAGAACAATGAGAGGATGCCACGTGGAAACCTCCCATTGGAAATTAATGGTTAGGTTTATCAAAATTATAGGAGTCGAATGGGTTGAACCCGTGGCCTCCCATAAATTTACACAAACCTCCATTACCATTACGCCATCATATTGGTGCTTACCAACATATGGCACCACATATACTTAATCTTGGTCAAAGGTTTATTCTGTGGGGAAAGGGGTCGAGGGATAAGCCCCTATTCCTTGGTTTATATGCTATCCAATATAACCATAACCAACACCATATTCCATGCAACGGGGTATTAAAACTTTGGTTAACAAACATCCCATGTATATACCATAAGTTACAACAAAGCATCAACAAAGGAGGGGATTGTGGGGGATGGAACCTGCGACCTTCCACATATTGTACCATGCCATAACCGTTGCACCAAAGCACGGGGTTTGTTATGGAACCCTCCTAACAAAACTTTATTGCCAACCAATAATTCCAGAGGGAGGTTAAGGGGCCCACACCCTATTTAATGGCACACAGACCAAGGAAAAGGACACACACAAATGCAACACGATGTCTCAAAGTTCATTCTCAAGGGTAATTAGACTTATAGGCTACATCCTAATGCATGCCACAAGGTTCCGACATAGAATTTTGTGAACTTTATACTCATTTTTATCAAAATTTCGCAAGGAATTCGATGGCATACTATGTTTCTGAGTTTGAGAAACACAGAAAAAGGTCATTGTAAAACACAAGCATTTGAGCATTAATAAAGAGACCTCTATTGGAAGCGGACCTGGAGACGTAACCCAAATTGGGTGAAATCTGTTATCAAACTTGTGTATGCGATTTTAATATTGTTGTTCTATTTTCGCTTACTTATTTGCAAGTTGTTTATCATTAAAGTGTATTTGGATAGATAAGTATTTCACATGTAAATTGCAAACAGTCAAATGATCATTTTTATTTCAAAGATCAAGTAGATGTTATTATGTTTTAAAGATTAATAAGAATATAATTATTTTTCGGATCAAGTTGGTATTAGAGCGAGGTTTGACAAGTGTTTGTGAGTGAATTCTTACAAGGTCCAAATCCAAGCAAGGAGAAGGAAAAATTACAAGTTGCAATCAAGAGATTGGTTCAAGAAGTTTTATCTCATATCTCACTCTTAGGAAAAATATTCCAAACATAGGGGTTTATGTTGTAGTTTGGGATACATATCATGTTACCTAATATGTATGAGTCCATAACTAAAAGGAAAACAACAATTAATGGAGGATTCAACATAGGTTTTATGTGTTACAAGAGTGGAAAAAATGATAAAAAACCTTTGCTAATAAAAATCAAGAGATTTTCATAGTCTTTTGTGGATGCTTATTATAACTTAAATTTGGGTAGTCAGAGGTTTTAGCAGAGTTTTTTTCACTAGTGTGCTTCCTACGGTATGGTGCATCGATGTACCACTATTTAATATTCACTGATGCATATTATATAGTATAAAGAACCAGTGCTTTATATTGTGTTAATCACCAATGTATATAATGATGATGATGATGATGATGATTTGCATCCACTAAGGCCAATTTTAGTCTATCTGACCTTAAGAAAAATTGGTAAGGATTTACTTGGTTTTCTTTAGAATTTAATTTCTATACTTGAAAATATTGGACATAAGCTTTCCTGAATCTCCATAGTTTTGATGAGTTAAAAGGTTAGGGATGTCAATATTGTAACACATTTTTTTATGTCGAGATCTAATGTGGGAACATTAAAAGGACATTATAAGAGAAGGTTCTTTTCATATACCTTCTTAGTATCACAAAGATGACATATTCTCTCATCGCATGACATTTTAGGGATTGTCCAATTCCATGTTTCACTATTGAGCTTATGAGAGTTTGTACTTATTTTAACAATTCCAATTTTCTTCTTTATGCTAGTAACAATAGAAATATACTTTTTATATTCTAGATTAGGGCTGATGACCTATTTATAATATCTCATTTTTTCTTTATCACACCACAATTTCGATTTAAATTTAGATGCAATAATATTTTAATGGTATCAATATTCTGTAGAGTGACCTCCTTCTCTATTCCTCAATTATTTAGACAAGACTTGGCATCTATATGCCAACCTCTCTTAATCCACATGTGGATTTGACGTATTTGAAGCAATCTTAGGAAGCTTCTTTCATTTCATGTTAATTGTCTTCTTCTTGTACATTAGGTACCTATGGCATAACCATACTCTCAATGGGGGAAATACATGCTTCTATGAGGAGGATAAGATAGAGTGCATTTCTTTTAATTTTAATTTTAGAAGTTATAAAATGCTTCTATATTTTCTCACTCTTTCTTTGCAATTATTTAGAGACGATGCAACCCCAAAATTCACATCCCTATAAGATAGCATGAGTGATGAGGGTCTCGGAGAGGAGTTTCTATTTCCCCATAACCAAACGTATATTGAATAGCAAGTGTTTTGAAGACCAAAATATGATTTTCACCATTCATTAATCCTTTTCTCAATGTATAGTTCCGGTTAAGTTTATGCTAAAGGTCAAATCTAAGATATGTGTATGAAGTAACTTCCTCTAATGTGTAAGTGATATTTTTGGATTTTATTTTCATAACCTTTGTTTTGTCAATGTTTACTATCATACCCATGCTGGAATATAAATCCTTGAGAATTCTAAGTTGCTTGTCAAGATCATAGGGACACCTCGCCATAAGAACAATTACATGAATGTAAAGAAGAAGGATGGTGACTATTCCAACTAAAATAGCACCATCACTACACACTTGTTCCAAGCATGCCTTTAACTTGTCAATGTAAATGCCAAAAAGGGTTGGGGACATGGGACAATCTTTCTTAACTCCTATATTACAATTAATTTATTTTGACCAACCCTCAATGTTCCTAAAATTAGCAGTAACATTATCATGCAAGATTATTGCAAAAACTCTAAACTTAGATGGAACCTATATCTCTTCTAATATATTCCAAAGGTTAATTCTACACACTGTATCAAATTCTTTCCTGATGTCAATGAAGCAACACAATAGATTGGTTTTATTATTACAACATTGCAATGATCTTAAGCATAACTAGGTGGTCCATGGTTGAATGTTCTCTTCTAAAACCGGTCTGGCCATTATCCCCTTTTCACTGAATTTCTAACCATTTGAGCATAATCTTCTTTTCCTAAATAATTCCATATAACTTGGCTAAAAAGGGGATAATCCTAATGGTCATATAACTAAAGGGATTTTTTTTATCCCCTCTTTTAAAAATAAGAAAAATTAGACTTTGATTCCACAATTTGGGGAAACCTTGCTTGATTATGATATTGAAGAATTTTTTAATGTGAAGCATGAGGACATGTACTCCAATTATTAGTAGTTCTTATTGATAGCCTTCAATGTCCTTAGCTTTTCTTTTTGCAAGTAGTTTAACCTCAAACTCCATCTTCCAAAGTAAAAACCTCTTCCTTTCTAATAAAGCTTTGAATATTTCCCATGAAATTATGGGATTCATAAATCTTCTTAACATATGAATTCTAGTATCTCAAGGAATTCACCTTGTTTTCTTTAGTTTTAAGAGTCATAATATACCTCCATATTTTTTCAGGATTGAAATTAGCAAGGCGTAAAATATTCTCTTGCTTTCTATTTATGTAATATCTTGTTTTTCCCTTTTAATTAAGACTTTGTAACTATTTATCTTGTCATCTTTTAGGGACTCTCTATAGGATTCCCTGATGGATTTTCTAGCATACTCTATTTATCAAACCATGCCTTGATCAATTACTAACACTTCACGCCCTCTTTGAAACCAAGAAACATTATAAGGCTTAGGGTGTTTATGTTTTACTAACACTATCTTCTCTACCATATCTACCACTAAGTATTGTTTGTACATCCAAAATCAATAATAACATGGAAACATGTATGCTCGTATATGCACTTCATCCGGAAAATACATTTTCTAGTCCATTTATCTTACTAGGTATTGTGTTGTTCCATTGTTGCATGCACACATCTCATTATTAAATTTCCCCTTCTTCCTAGTGTTGTTTTTTTTCTTTTATTCAGGGATAATTTTAAGGATAGAAATTTATTTTAAAATGCATAAACCATGATGAATATTACTAGTTGTTCATGTGAAAAGTGTAAAATATTTGGCAATACTTTTGTAAAAATATTCAAAATTCTAAGGATTTTATATAGTTTTTATAAAATTTTGGCAATTTTTGAGGTAATTTTTTTTTATCTTGTAGAATTTGGGCGAATCATTTTTAGGAAAAATGAAAATTGGCGATATTTTTTTTTAGTTAAAAACATGGAAAAAAAAACCATGGTTGAAATTTATCCCCTAAAATTTCCCATACTTCTATTTACCTCTTTGCTAGTGCCTCTACTTGTGATAATTGTGCTCATCATTCTCCTTTTTTACAATATGCTCTTTTTGAACAGGTAAACTATGTGCCCTTCTTCAACACACATAGAAACAAGGTTTACCATGATTCTCTCCATGTTCACATCCACAGAAACCACCTCTACCTCCACCTTGGACTCTATAATGTGACCTTTAATCTCCATTATTATTAGAATTTTCACCTATTTTGACCATTTTGGCCTTTACTTTCAATGCTAATTGGTATTCCTCTTGTACATAACATAGTCTATGAAATTCAATTCATTTTGAATATGAAATTTCAATTTGTTTATATACTTAAATATTCTTTGGTCTTCTAGCTCTTAAATATTAGTGCTAATAATTTTTTTGTAAAATTTAGTGATGTATTGTTGCAGACTATGTTCCCATGCCTTAAATTATGCACTTTCTGAGACAACATTTCCTAAAAATCGTTGGAAAAAAGTTTTCTCTCAACTTGCTCTCCATATTGTTCTAGGCTCGTATCTTCTTATTTAGAACCCATTCTTTCTGCACAAAATCCCATCATGGTTCAGCTTGTGTTTTCAAACTCATCGCAATTAATTTCATTTTTTGAGGTTCTTTAAATTAAATTAAATTAAATTTATTTTATTTTATTTTATTAACAAATTATACATATCTTCTATTATAAATTGAACGTTGCTTTAAAAACTGTCAAAGGAGAATAATGAAATGTATTATAATTTGGTATAATTGATATGTGTAACGTAAATCCTTAGCAAATTATATTAAAAACTTTGAAAAAAGATAAAATTAAATTAAATAAAAATAAAATAAGGGGGTGGGGTGCAGTGGGGATATATTTAACTTTAAAAGATGAAATAAATTGAATATGCATGAGATTAAGGACACTATCCAATAATGAAACAAAGAATTTTATAGTTTTACAAGGTCTCACATTGTTAAAGGAGAATGATGTGTCCCAAGCAATAATGATTGTTGAATCCTCCATCATCATCCAATAGTTGGATAAGAATACTTGTTAACACGACATCAAGTTATCCCTTTTAACATAGATGATTATCTCTTTAATTCTCATTTTTGCAAAAAAAAAAAAAATCTCAAGTTTTAAGAACTCAAAATGGAATGGTGGATGCATAATCTAATATAGGGATGCAACTAAGGGAAGGTATTGTTAGAGTTAATTGGGGAAGGGCGCTAACCTTCACACCCCTTCCATGAAATATCTTTCATTTAAGTTGAAGGACCATGCATATGTGTTCCATCATGCATCTTAGAAATGACATGAAGTTAATTTCCTAACCTGCACCACATCATATCATACTCAAGCCATCGTGTAAACATATGAATTATACCAACTACTTGTTGGTATTTTCATGCAGTTTTAATATGGAAATCATTATAGAAAGACTTTGGGCTTTATACCTTGGATCCACTCTTGAACTCTTCAATAGAGAAAAGGTGATTGCCTTTGGAGGGGCTTAGGCCAATGCAAGCTTGGTTGGAATTTCTGTCGGATTTTCCTTATTTACAGAACATTAGTGTTACTATTGTTCTTTTACTTCATTACAATTAACATTCATATCATGTACTGAGTAGTAGCAACATAAACAAGAGATAGAAAAGAACATAAAAGATTTATCCCGGGAAAGCCCCAAATGGGGGGAAAACCCAAAAACCTTTCTTAAATAGATTATGTTCACAAAGCAAGTGCAATCAAATAAACCCTATCATAAGTGATAGCTTAACCAGAAATACCACCCCAGTTGCAGCAGTGGCACCATACAAAGGTAGCACACCTCCTCAAGGAGTAGCGCACAAGAGAGAGATACCAAAAGACTGAGCAATAATAAATTGTGCAACTGCAAATACCACATCACCTCCTCCAAACTTGTGCCTTGATTTTGTGTAGCTGGGAGAGTGTGAGTGAGTGAACAAATGAGCCAATATGTCCTCTATTTATAGTCTTCATGTCCACTAGACTGGGCCAACTTCTTCTCTAGACATGTGTCTTTTCATTATTCCTTTATTCTTTTGGGTCGACTTCTCTTCTAGGCTATTTCAATATATTTTCAATGGATCTCTTGCTTTTAGAATCTTCTTTGCATCTAAGAAAGGTCATCTAGGATGGAAATATCCTCCCGCAGCTACCAAAACATCAATACTCCCTCTTATCTAGGGAGACATCTTTCACGATGTCTTCATCTGGTAGTCCACTGACTACTCTGTAAACTTCTAGCAGACACACGACTACTACAATGCCTTTAGTAGCTCAAATCATCAGGCACAGTCTCTGCGATCAAATGGTAGCACACAAAGCTACATCCAAATGATCTAGTAATCTCCATGACAATCAACTAGTAGCACAAAACTACTACAATCTCATCCAATAGATCACAATTGTTGGCAAGTAGTAAATAACTTCTATCGAGTGACACACATTCACTTCCAGTGGAACACATCCACTGTAGTAGCACACGACTACTTTCTGGGGTCACACAGCCTCTGCCAGTGGAACACATCCACTGAAGTATCACATAGCTACTATCCGAAGTCACAAAACCTTCACCAATGGAACACATCCATCATAGTAGCACACAAATACTGTCCAGAGACACACAATATCCGCTAGTGGTACACAGCCACTGAAGTAGCACACATATATTGTCCAGGGTCACACAACCTCCACCAGTGGAACACATCCACCGTAGTAGCACACAACTACTATCTAGAGACACACAGTCTCCGCCAGTGGTACACAACCACCGACGTAGCACACAAATACTATCCAGAATCACATAGTATATTCTAGATTCTTACGACTACGTGTATGATGTTTCTTCTCTCAGCAGGTCCGACAGTGCATTGCCCCCCCAGTCACTTCATGTGACTGATCCAGGGAACCCTTGTCCAGAGGGGTTAGCCAACATGAGAAGAAAAAACACACCTCCCTCTCAACGAGGGTGGACATTCGACAACACTCCAAGCTTGTCCCTGAAGTACTCATACTTCACTCTTGACAAGGGCTTGGTGAGGATGTCTGTTATCTGCCCATCTATGGATATGTACTAGAGCTCCGCAACTCCTCTCTGCACCATGTCCTGGATGTAATGATATTTTATCTCTATATGCTTATACCTATCATGGAATACATGGTTCTTGGTAAGCTTTATGCAACTTTTATTGTCATAATGTATCAAAGTTGGCTCCAATTCTAAATCAAATATCCCAACTAGCAACTTCTGAAACCACACTGCTTCATGGCTTGCTACGCTTGCAGCGATATACTCTGCTTCGGATTTACCGAGTGCCACTGATGTCTGTTTTCTGCTCAACCATGAGATCATGCCTGATCATAGATTAAAAAAACATATGGACGTAATCTTCTTATCCACTGCACTCTCTTCCCAGTCAGAATATGTATATCCCTATAGTTTCACATATCCACTTGAGATATATCTCAATCCATATCCAACCATACCGTGAAGGTACCTCAACATATGATTTGTTTCCATCCAATGTACCTATATAGGTTCAACCATGGGTTGAATCAAGGTATTTACTGCAAATGATATGTATGACCTGGTGTTAGCCAAGTACATCAAGGATCAAACCAACTATTTGTACATCGTGGGATCCACCAAATCTGAATATTTTTCATTCAAGAGATTCAGATTTATCGTCACGGGTGTGTTCATGGACTTGCAGTCCATCATCCTAAATTTCTTTAGGATATCAACAATATATTTTCCTTGGCTAAGGAAAATCTCATCTAATCTCTGCCACACTTCCAATCCCAAAAAGTAATGCATCATACCTAGATCCTTCATCTTGAACTCTGAAGTGAGCTCCCTTTTACACCCATCAATGAGCTTATCGTCCCCTATTAGAAACAAGTCATCTACATATAGAACCAAGATTAGTGGGAATTCATCCTCAACCTTATAGTAAAGGTTAGGATCTATCTCACTCTTAGTAAATCCCAAGCTCATCAAATATCCATCTATCTTGGCATACCATGCCCTATGTGCTTTCTTCAACCTGTACAAATCCTTCTTCAGTCTGCACACATTAGACTCCTTCCCGTGGATCATGAAGCCTTGTGGCTATTCCATGTACACGTCTTCCTCTATTACACCATTCAAGAAAGCAATCTTGAAGTCCATTTGGTGTAATTTTCATTCCATTGCAGAAGAAATCGCAATGATTGATCTAATGGAAGTGTATTTTTCTATGGGAGAAAAGGTTTCGTCATAGTCTTCTCCCTCTTTTTGATAGAACCCTCTAGCCAAAAACCTATCCTTGTACTTCTCTATTTTCCATATCCAACATGCTTGATCTTGTAGATCCATTTGGAAGTCACAACTGACTTCTCTTATGGTCTCATAATGACCTCTCATACATCATTATTCATGATGGACTGATATTCCTGCATCATGGCATCCTTCCATTTTGGCTTTTGAGCAGCTTCTTCAAAAGTGGAAGATTCTGAATCAATGATGTTTCTCATTAATGCCACATAGATGGAAAAATTATCTGGTCTCTTACTCTCTCTAGAGGATCCTTTGGAAGCTGTATGCCCTTCAGCTTCCTACATGGTGTTCCGAAGCCAAGCTAGTCTCTTCTTGGTAGTCACAGCTTCTTCAGGTAGATCTGTAGGTCTTTCCGACTCTACCATATCATTCTGAACTTCTGGGATGGTTTCTTCAGGTGTAAAGTTTACCATGACTGCATCTTTGGGAGACTATTGCTCTATTATTCCTTTATTCTTCTAGGTTGGATTCTCTTCTAGGGTATTTCAATATATGATCAATGGATCTCTTGCTTTTGGAATTTTCTCTGCATCTAAGAAAGGTCATCTAGGAGAGAAAGATCCTTCCACAACTACCAAAACATCAACACTTTGGTGGTTTTTTAATATTTACCTTTTGGGTTGGCATTATCTTGTCAAAATGACACATTGCCATTGTATACACCATTGTCGCATACTACGCGACTTACAAGAGGTCTAACGAGCCTCTAGAGATGTGAGAAAGAGGTTGTCGAGGAGTTGTAGTGTGATGAAATCCACCATTATGTGGAATAATGGCTAGAGGAATGTGACCAAAATCCAATTGTTGAAAATAAAGTTAGAGATGATTCCACCATGAAAAAGATGTCTTAGTTGTTGGAGCTTAGGGACATGGAGAAGGAATTATATTCCTTCATGCTAGAGACTCATAGTTTTTAGAATTGGATAATCAATTGGGAAAACTAAAGTCAACGGTTAACAAAATAGTAGTATATCTACACCTCCCTTCAGGGATAATTCATTCATTATTCCTACAACTATTGCATATGTTAGCGACTTGTCACGTTATGGTTTCTCTTGAGTCCATAATGAATAATTATTTGTAGAGCATGCCACAAACCTAGCCACAAAGTATTCTATAGGAGCTATCAATCTTGTGGAACATGGTGAAGTGGGAATATGCAAAAAGGACACGCCAATGGAGAATCAAGTGGACTCAAGTAGGTATATTAATTTTTAGCTTTCATCTTTTATAATTATAGTTACTATGTTTCGTAGAGTCGTAGTATTTCTTTCTTAGTCCATACAATAGTATACTTGCCAAGACTGCTTATTTTGAATAATGGTAGGCTCTATTATAAATTTTTGGAAGGATCATTTTGTTTTATTGTCATCTAATTGTGACCATTACTCTATTTTGTATTACATTGTTGTATGGTGCAGTACCAATTTTTTCTAATACAAAATCTAACCATCCTTATGAAAAAAAACAATATAATAAATAAATAAACCAACACAAATTCATCTTAATTAAATTTTTATTTTAATTTATTTTTATATCTTTTAATATTTCATAAAATAAAATTAATATGGATTTATAACATTTTATATCATACTAATAATTAAAGAATGAAAAATACATTTTTTTTTTATTTTCAAAATATTTATAATTTAATTAATTTTCGTAACTTATTAACCTACTAAAATAATAAATAAATAAAAACTCTGTAATTTTTCCCCAATATTTTAACACACAAACAAACACACATATTTTTGTGGATTCTAATATTATCATTACATGTATATCATGATTGTACTTTAACAAAAGTATTTTACCATTTTATAATTAATATTTATTTTAAAAAATTGGTTAGGGTTATTAGTTGTAACTACATAATAATAGTTACATTTAATTGTGTATAATACCTTTTTTTTCACACTAGCTCTCCTTTTCCTACACATTCCAATGTTCAATGAAATTTTTGGTAAAGGCTTTTTTTTTTCTAGTTAAAATAATGCATGCTAAATATATTTTAGCTATAAGTTTAGGGTTACATGGAGAATGTAAGATTTTCTATTAAGTTCTTAACCTATGTTGACATGGTGCTATTAGTTCATCTTAACTATTATTGAATGTTAGTGAGTTATAAAAATTTGTGTGATTTTCATATATGTATTTATAGATTTTATGGGGTGAAATTTGGGAGGCCTTATATTCTTGGTTCCAGGCCTGTGTGTGGCTAATTATCCATATAAGCATAGTTTATATCTGAATCCTCTTGTTATAATCCTTGAAGCTTGTCCAAATATTCTTTCATAAGGGATTTTTTCATGTTATAAGTCCTTATGCATGCCCCTTGATCCATAGAAGCAACATTTAGGGTTGACGACCCCTATTTTTTCCTCAAATCATGTCAAGGGCTAGGAGACTTGTCATTGGTGTGCCAAACTTTGAAATCAATGTGATATCATGCTCATGACCCAATGATTCTTTTTGGAGGGATTGTATCATAGTTTGGGGCACAATTCATAGCTCATAAGCCCTAGAAGTAGTGTTTACAACTCATGCCACTAGTTATTATACCTATATGAAGTCTTCAGATAGGAGTCCCGTCCTTGGTGTACCAAACCTCATAATAAAGCTCATATTGATCAAGGAGGATCTAGAACGCTCATAGAGGTCGAGGAGGCTCTGAAACACTCACAGAGGTACAAAAGGAGTCAAAAAATCTCAAAATACAATCACCTCAAATGCTCTCTAAAACACCATCAATGTGTATAGCTCAATGTTAGCTTTCCAATGGTGAAAAAATCACCTCAAACAGAGTTCGTATACAAAATTTATGGATGGTTAAAGTTTAAGTCAAACTAGGGAAAAAAGAAAAAAAAATGTCAACAGGGTCAAGGTGACACGTGCCACCACTGCAAGGGTGACACATGGCATGACCGTACAACCATACTGTACATACATGTGGATGAATCATGTGTTGACACATGGCAGACAATTAGTGATGTGGCATGTTCAGTTGGCAGGGGATGTGGCAATTCATATAGTTCAAGTGGACCAATTATGTATTGAAAAGTGGAAAAGATAGACCAATGAGAGGTTGCCACGTGGAAACCTCCCATTGGCCATTAATGGTTAGGTTTATCAAAATTATAGGAGTCGATGGGGTCGAACCTGTGACCTCCCATAAATTTACACAAACCTCCATTACCATTACGCCATCATATTAGTGCGTACCAACATATGGTGCCACATATACTTAATCTTGGTCAAAGGTTTATTCGGCAGGGAAAGGGGCCAAGGGATAAGCCCCTATCCCTTGGTTTATATGATATCCCATATAACCATAACCAACACCGTATTCCACGCAACGGGTATTAAAAATTTGGTTGCCAAACATCCCATGTATATACCATAAGTTACAACAAATCATAGACAAAGGAGGGGATCGTGGGGGATGGAACCTGTGACCTTCCCCATATAGTACCATGCCATAACATTTGCACCAAAGCATGGGGTTTGTTATGGAACCCACCTAACAAACCTTTATTGCCAACCAATAATTTCGGAGGGAGGTTAAGGGGCCCACACCCTATTTAATGGCATGCATACCAAAGAAAAGAACACACGAAAATGCAATACAATGTCTTGAAGTTCATGCCCGAGGGTAATTAGACATAGAGGCTGCAACGTAATGCATGCCACAAGGTTCCGACATAGAATTTTATGAACTTTATACTCATTTTTATCAAAATTTCACAAGGAATTCGATGGCATACTATGTTTCTGAATTTGAGAAACGCAGAAAAAGGTCATTGTAAAACACAAGCATTTGAGCATTAATGAAGAGATCTCTATTGGAAGCAAACCTGGATACATAGCCCAAATTAGGTGAAATATGTTATCAAACTTGTGTATGTGATTTTAATATTGTTGTTCTATTTTTGCTTAGTTATTTACAAGTTGTTTATCATTAAAGTGTATTTGGATAGATAAGTATTTCACATGTAAATTGCAAACAGTCAAACGATCATTTTATTTTCAAAGATCAAGTAGATGTTATTATGTTTTAAAGATTAATAAGCATCTAAGTATTTTTTAGATCAAGTTGGTATCAGAGAAAGGTTTGACAAGTGTTTGTGAGTGAAGGCTTACAAGGTCCAAATCCAAGCAAGGAGAAGGAAAAATTACAAGTTACAATCCAGAGATCGGTTCAAGAAGTTTTACTCGTTGAAGAGAAATGACTTCGCCGAGAAAATTGGGTCCTTACAACTCTAAAGATGATTTCTTCAAGGATTTTAATTTAATGAAAGCAATGGTGGAATAAATGTACGAGGTTTGAGAGAATTCCAAGGAGGAAGGTTCATCAAAGAAAGTTGAACCAATCAAATAAGAAGGAGGAGGTAATGAAGGTGGTCCTTCAAAACCCTCCTCACCATCATCCTCATCATCATCGTTTTTTGAGGGAACTAAACATTATTCACATAAAAAGAATCCCTCTAAGAATTCTGATCATAATATGCCTTTATTAAAATTGGATCTCAAGTTGGAATTGCCGACCTATGATGGAGAATTAAATGTCGAGAACTTGGACAACTAGATCAAGCAAATAGAGGTATATTGTGGGGTTCAAAAGATCATGGACGACACTACAAAGACACAATTAGTTTCTCTTTGACTAAGTGGCACAACCTTAATATGGTGGGAGAGTAAGATGCAAGTTGATCTTATTCAAAAGGGTAAAGTGATCTCCTCTTGGGATAAATTTACTAAGGATATAAGAAAACAGTTATATCCATTAGCTTATACTCAAACGACAATTATAGAATGGAAGCATCTAAGGCAAGGCAAAGGCTAGGATATTCAAGACTATACAAAGGAATTCAAAAAGAAGGCACTACTCTTAGGAATTCCATTATATACTCGCGAAACTCTTCTAAAGCATCTTGGTAACATGCACTCATATCTTCGACACACTATTTTAATGTTTAACCATACTAACATTGATAAAGTATCGATACAAGCTACTCATTTGGAGGCTAGTAGGGGGAAGCATGTGATTGAAGATAAGAATCCATACAAGTTCGAGAAGAAACTAAAAGGAAAATGGAAGAGTAAGAAGTCAGCTATAGTAAAGAAAGTTGAAGAAATACCTACATGTTCCCACTATAAAATAAATGGGCATGAGGAAGCACAATGTTGGAACTTGCATCCAGAATTACGACCAAAAAATTTCAAGGATAATGGGAAGCAGAAGACTGTTCCATCAACTCGACAGGATCTAGGATCATATTATGGGGATGAATCAAAGATCATGGAAATAGGAAGCATAAGTATATCTACTATCAAGTCTAATTCTTCATTTCAATCCACCAAATTGGAGAGTGTTATTAATCAAAAGAAAAGAAGCAAGATTTTTCATGTCAGGGTTATAGTCAAGCATACAAAGGTAGATACTTTTTTCAATAGTGGATCTCAAGTTAATTTAATATCTGAAGAAATTGTTAAGAAGATGGGTTTGAAGATGACACCTCATAAAAATCCATATCCGTTAGGTTAGGTGTGTGAAGATTCTAAGTTGCAAGTGACGAAACAATGTAAGATCAGACTTGCAATTACAACTCATTTCTTTGACGAGGTTGAGTTAGATGTTGTGCCTCTTGACACTAGTGGCATTGTCTTGGGTAGTCCATATCTGCTTGATAAGAAAGCAATATTTTACTGTGAAGAAAATAAATATCATCTTCTCAAGGATGGGACTAAATTAATTATCAAAGCTCATCATATCAAAACTAATGTTTATTTAGTGAACACGGGGAAAATGAAAAGACTCACGAGCGCAAGTAAATCTTTTGCTCTCATGATAGTGAAATAGAAAGAATAAGATGTAACTGACGCTTTATCAGGTTGTGATCCAAATCATAAACAAGAGTTGGTCAAAATCATGTATAACTATGATGAGTTATTTTATGAACCTATAGGGTTGCCTCCTAAGAAGGAGGTTGAACATGAAATCCATTTGCATCAGGATGCTCCTCTTCCGAACATTGGAATGTATAGGTCATTGGTAATAAAAAATGCATAAATTAAGAAGCATTTTAGGAGTTACCCGATAAAGGATTCATAAGACCAAGCTCCTTTCCATGTGGTTCTCCTATTGTATTAGTTCCGAAGAAACATGGCACGTGGAGAATGTGTATTGACTTCTAAGCCCTGGACAAGATTATGGTAAAAAACTGTTATTTTCTTCCTAGAATTGATGACTTATTGGATAAATTAAATAACATTATTTATTTCAATAAGTTGGAATTGAGAAGTGGTTACCATAATATTAGAATTGCAGAAAGTGACATATGGAAAACCACTTTCAAGAAAAAGAAAGTATTATTTGAATGGTTAGTTATGCCATTTGGTTTATGCAATGACATTTATGAGGGTAATGAATGATGTGTTCATGCCTTACATAGATGATTTTATCATCGTCTACTTAGATTATATATCGATATTTAGTCAAATATGGGAAGATGATATAAAGCATGTCAAGAAAATCTTTGAACTCTTGAAGAAGGAGAAGTTATATATTAATTTGTCTAAATGTGAATTTGGAAAACATTCTCTGGTATATTTGGGTTACATTGTAGGGAATGGCCAGCTAAATATAGATCATGCAAAAGAAGAATTCATTTTGAAATGGCCCAAGACAACTATTGCCACAGAAGTCAGGAGCTTCTTGGGGGTAGTACAGTACTAGAGGAAATTCATTGCTAATTTCTCTTTTATAGAAGCTCCTCTGCATGAATTAAAAACTGTAAAACAAGTCTTTCAATGGGGATCCAAGAAATAGAAAGCCTTCGATACATTGAAGGAAAAGATAAGCACCACACCAGTTTTGGCTCTGCCAGATCTACAATAGCCATTTGATATTCAAACCGATGGGAGCAGTTTTGATGCAACGTGTTAAACCTATATGTTATCATTTCGAGACTTTTACTTAGGCTATGATTAACTATCCAACATATGATAAGGAATTATATGCATTGGTGCAAAGTGTGAAGAAATGGAAGAATTACTTAATGGGAAAGGAGGCAATAATCCATACAGATCATCAACCATTACAGTATTTGCAGTTACATACCAAGCTACAACAATCACAACATTTCAGGTGGATGGGTTTCTTATAGCAGTTTCATCTAGTAATCGAGTATAAGAAAGGTATTCATAATAAGGTTGTAGATATGTTTTCAATACCAGTGATTAATGCATCCACAGTACTAAGGTATAATACTTTAGCTCATGAAAGTTATGTTGAACAATATGCTAAGGATGATTATCTTAAAGATGTGTATGAAGCATTAACCTATGGTAATCAACAGTCATATTATTATATGCATTATAATTTACTATATCATCTTGGAAAAGTTTGTATACCCAAAGATGAAAGAGTAAATGTATAGAGGGGCTTCCGCAGTGCAAGATATTATATATTATTTTTGGGATTAACTGTGCAGTGTAGCTCATTAATCTATGACCCATATCCATGAGTATTATTCACAACTGACCAATAATTCTCATGATTTGAATAGTCCACTTAGCACTCATTGCATCGAGTGATGCTCACAGGGGTGAAGAAATGGGATTGAAACCAACGAAATGAATCACATAGCATCAATCATCACTTTCGAGGCTTGCACCCGATAACCAGGACTTACAAGGTGGTCACCCATCCCAAGACGCCTCTGGCTCAAGCTCGCTTAATTGTGGAGTTTTCCCCACAATCAAGCCCACTTAGCTTGCTACCCCATTTGCAAAACCTTAGCAAGTATTGTGCCTTATGAACTACCCAACTAGAGCTCCCTTCACTCTTATTATTTAAGCATAGAGGGGCTTCCGCAATGAAATATATTATATATTATTTTTTGGATTAACTGCATAGTGTAAGTCATTAATCTATGACCCATATCCATGAGTATTAGTTGCAACTGACCAATAATTCTCATGATTTGAATAGTCCACTTAGCACTCATTGCATCGGGTGATGCTCACAGGGGTGAAGAAATGGGA